>SJYA01006277.1:0-21779 GCA_006410615.1 Neotragus moschatus | reverse complement strand
CCATAAGGGTGGTGTTATCTGCATATCTGCGGTTATTGATATTTCTCCCAGCAATCTTGATTCCAGCTTCTGCTTCTTCCAGCCCAGCATTTCTTATGATGTACTCTGCATATAAGCTAAATTTTATCTAGTGCAAACTATTCTATAATATTTCAAATACATTAGAAATTGCATGGAAACGGAGCAGTGAAAGAGTATTGAGAAGGATCACAAAGCACAGATGCCAGTATGACAAAACTTTCCAAATTATATCTATTGAGAATCACTGTGTGCAAATTTTGCTTCAATTAAAATATTTTTATACATTTTATCTCACTTTTATACTTGTAGGGAGAAATTATATGTTTTTCTATCTCTCATTATGCTTTTTGACATAGTATAGAAATATTTAAAGACAGTATTTTTAATATTCATACATCAAGTATAGTTTACATTGAATTTTCAATATTTTCTTCCGTTTTTATTCTTCTTTCTAAACATTAACATTGAAAACTCTAGACAGATCTAAGTATTTAAAATTGATCACTTAATAGAATAATATGGAATTTTAATACCATATAATGACACAAAATATAAATTATTTTTCTTTCTAAACATTTTTATTCTATGAATTATTAATTAAAACTATTAACCCATACAAGTGTACTATGCAAAATAAAATCATAAGATGGGGCTCATAATAATTGTCATTAAATTTGTAAGTTAAAATATACTTAATAATTAGAGAATTTCTAAAAGTAATTCACACATGTTCCATATTAATTAATAATTTACATGCATACTATTTTCTTAACATATCCTTTTGGTTGACACATATATATGGCTTAAATATATATATATATGTATATATTCAGAGTCTGATATATAAATATATATATGCTTGGAAAGATTGAAAGCAGGAGGACAAGGGGATGGCAGAGGATGAGATGGTTGGATGGTATCACTGACTCAATGGACATGAGCTTGAGCAAGCTCAGGCAAATGGTGAAGGAGAGGGAAGCCCGGTATGCTGCAGTTTATGGGGTTGTAGAAAGTTAAACATGACTGAGCGACTGACCAACAATGAAATATATGTAGCTTTATTCTGCGTTTCACTGAAATGGAATAGGCATATCACATTATGGAGTACACATGTTGTACTTGTTCCTAGGTTATTTCCTCTAATGTTCAAATGTTTCAGCATTTCTTAAAACTAAGATAAATGGAGAGGAATATAGAAATGTTCTTTAGGTTAACTGGGCTTATATGCTTGTCTCAATTTTCTCCAATGATATGTGAAAGTGGTTTTCATATTAGCTTTCGTTAAAATTCTATGGGCTATTATTACCTTTAAAAAAGGCTTACTTTACTTTAAGTGTGCCTTACACTTTTTGTTATATAAGGGAAATAAAGCTATGGGCTAAAGAAATAACACATTTTTAATTTTTCTCTAATGGGAGATAGTTGAGTACATATAAAGCTGTATTCATCTAAAACCATAGTAGAATGTTCTTTATTCACAATAAAGCTGTTGTGTGTCAGCCACCTATAATAGGAAATGTATTTGTCTCGTTGAGCAAACAAAAGTTTCAGGTATATTGAATTCTGTAACCTTGAGTAATTAAGGCTTTACTTATACATTTCATATTAGAGAGTTCTACTTAATAAGTTATGTTAGATTCCAAATGCATGAATCTGTTTGTTAACATGTAAAATGTATTCATACATTTTACCTGGGAGATTCAAACTAAACTATAAGTTTATAAAAGCTACCAATATCTTAGCAAGGGAATTTAAACTTGTTTTTCCAAACAAAGCTCTTTCATGAAATAATTGACTCATTATATAAAACAAACAAGATTAAGTTGGAGAAGGACATGTCAACCCACTCCAATATTCTTGCCTGGAGAATCCCATGGACAGAATATCCTAGTGGGCTACAATCTGTGGAGTCACAAAGGGTCAGACACGACTGAGGTGACAGCATAGACCAGAGCTCACCTGGTCCACACCACCTGACAATCCATGTTACCCAGTGATTTACATTCGTGAATTCCTTAAAGATCCATGGAGCTGTTTGCATAACTCTTGTTTAGAGGACCAATATTTTTAAGGCAATTCATCCACTCAAGGAGCTTCCCTGGTGGCACAATTGGTAAAGAATCTTCCTGCAATGAGGAAGACCTGGGTTTGATTCCTGGGTTGGGAAGATCCCCTGTGAAGGAGGGCATGGCAACCCACTCCAGTATTCTTGCCTGAAGAATTCCCACAGAGAGGCCTGGCAGGCTACAGTTCATGAAATTGCAAAGAATTGGACTTAAACATAGCACAGAACCCACTCAAGACCTCTTCTCTGGGATCTAATCCTTTCATATTTTCAGAAGTTTTCTTGTTTGTGTCATTAAACCCCACATAACCTAGTGGGTTGCAATATGGATGGACAAATGATTCAAGTGGAACCTAGCCATCTACTGGACAAAAATCCATAAGACTTTTTCACTTGAGAATCCTAACTGGGATAGAGAATATAAAAATGAAGCACACTGGACCAGTGAAACCATATAGTGTCAAGGAGTATATCATTACATTTAAGTGGGGACCTTTGGCTGGAAAATTGACTATCCAAAGAATTAAAGGGGAGAGAAAAACTCCTGCCCAAGAGTGAAATGTTGATTAACCTAAAAGCAATACACAGTTCTTAGAAAACACAGCGCCAAATTCCCACTGCCTAAGCTCTGTGATTGTAAGAGTCCAGACTTAGTTTCTTCCAAATGTAAAAGTGAAAGCAGTGCTCAGAATAAATACATAACAACAACACAGGGAAATGGTTCTTAAATACAGTTTTACTAAGTATAAAATAAATCCAAAAAGATTCATATGATATCCAAAATTGTTCCCATAACTAATAGAATTTATTATCAAAGGATATTGACTAGAGAAAAAGCGTTATTGGTGTGTCATTTATAAAATATTTTGGTAGAAAATTAGAATTTGAAATGCTCAAAATATTCTGTGATGTACAAGTTAAATGATTGTTGTTTGATTAGTGTTTGATTTGAAAGTTTGTTTTGAAGTTTTCATCTTCAGGGAGAAAATGCTTAGCATTTTACATGAAATTATTCAAATTTTCCTCTCTTTTTTATGTTCAAGACCAGTATGTTTCAACATATGATTTAAAGCATCTTAAGGCTTCCTTACTTATAGACATTTTTTAATATTTGCTCTAGGAGTTCAATTTATTCTAACTTCAGAGAATTACTTCATTAGAAAAGGTATGAAGTGAAGTGTCGTTCTGTAACATTTTCATGTTGGAATTTGTGATAAATTTAGTGACAGCGACATTACCCAAGTTGGAATTAATTATGAATTTTCTAGATATATAAATTAAAGTGGAAAAACTGCTTGGATGGCCTCCTCAGATTTGGAGGCTGAATATTCCCTATTTAAGAATACTGCCCTGGTCCACATACTGGATAACTTGAAAAGTTATCAGTTTTGAGTGCGATTCAGAATGGAATGGTTTACAGTAATCAGTTCAGGGTATAGTATAAACAACCTTGTAAGTTAGATCATATGACACATCAGATCCTATGACATCTGTGGTATAAGTGATTGAAAAGGACCCTATGTGGTGTTTATGGCAAGTCCCAACAGATAGATCACAATATAGACCCCTAGAGATATAAACTAGGACAAATCATCTTCACTGGGAGATTATGCACATTTTGATAGCTTCTGTCATGTTAATAAGCCATGAAGAGATAGAGTACTTGGACTTAGGACACCAAGTGACAATGAAACACAAAGTCAGCTTACAACCAGAACTTCCTGTTAGGAACTAGTTTTTCTCTAACTCATCAGCTCATAAATATGGCTCAGCTGGTAAAGAATCTGCCTGCAATGGGGGAGACCTGGGTTCAGTCCCTGGGTTGAGAGGATCCTCTGGAGAAGGGAAAGGCTACCCACTCCAGTATTCTGGCCTGGAGAATCCTCTGGATTCTGTATTGTCCATGGGGTCACAAAGAGTTGGACAACTTTTACTTTTACACTAGTAATACATATGGATGAGTTTTCTCTAGAATCAATGGTGTCCAAAAGACAATAGAATATCTATAAAATACTGAAAGGAAAACACTGTCACGCTAGAATTCTATATTCAGTGAAAATATAGTTCAAAATGAAGGTGAAATAAAGTAATTTCAGACAGATGAAGGTTGGGAGAATTCATCTCCAGCAGAACCGCACTAAAATACCATAATATGGAAGTAGTTCATGCAGAGGGCATCAGCAAGCTAAGTGAGAAGACAGCCCAATCATGCACCAGCACTTTTGAAGGTTACTTAATAGCAAAGTGATTATAAGTAACTCTTCTTTTCTGAAGGGATAGCTATTTATTTTAGCAGAAATTGGCACACATTCCAAGTATAGATTTATATTTCATGCTTTAGGGCCTCATTTAGTACTACTATTAGAGGGATTGCAGCGTGCTTTATCATATGGCATATCTTCTATTATTTTATTTTAGACCAAATCACCCATTTTACAGCAAGAGTGTGGGAGTATGCAATGGAATGGCATGCTGAAGTGCCAAATGAAAGGTGATGATTTTCATGCATTTTAAAGTAAATATATTTACAAGAAAGCCTATGGTGATTTTAATTGAGATTGCATTGAATCTTTGTGTCAATTGGAAAATAATTGATTTTTTATGGCTTTATTTTTTCTTTTTTTTAATTTTTATTTTATTTTTGTACTTTACAATACTATATTGGTCTTGCCCTAGACTGACATGAATCCGCCACAGGTGTACATGAATTCCCAACCCTGAGCCCCCCTCCCACCACTCTCCCCATATCATCTCTCTGGGTCATCCCAGTGCACCAGCCCCAAGGCTCCTGTATCCTGTATCGAACCTAAACTAGCTTTTTGTTCTTACATGATAGTATACATGTTTCAATNAATTTTTATTTTATTTTTGTACTTTACAATACTATATTGGTCTTGCCCTAGACTGACATGAATCCGCCACAGGTGTACATGAATTCCCAACCCTGAGCCCCCCTCCCACCACTCTCCCCATATCATCTCTCTGGGTCATCCCAGTGCACCAGCCCCAAGGCTCCTGTATCCTGTATCGAACCTAAACTAGCTTTTTGTTCTTACATGATAGTATACATGTTTCAATGCCATTCTCCCAAATCATCCCACCCTCTCCCTCTCCCAGAGTCCAAAAGTCTGTTCTTTACATTTTTGTCTCTTTTGCTGTCTCACCAATTCTAAAGTGTTCATAGAAGAGCAAAGAGCCAAATATACCTAAAACACTCAAAGAAAAAGGAAGGCAGGCTTGCTCTCAGCAAAAATAGAACTTATTATAGTGTTAGATGAATTAGGACAATGTGATATAAGGTAAGAGAAAACCAAATTGCTTGATGGAATGAACTAGAGAGTCCAGAAGCAAATCCATATATAAATGGAAATAACAAATGAGAGAGATGGCATTTCAATCACTGGGGAAACGAGATTGCCTTCAGTTTACGGTGATGGTTTTCCAGACACAGTTTGCATGAATTCATGATTTAAATATGAAAAACTAAACTTCAGAGTCTTTGTAAGAAAATATAAAAGCATTTATTTTCATCCTATAATTCAAAGATTATTTTAAGGCATTATGATATTAACTGTATAAAATTAAAATTTCACATTACTTCATAATGAATCATTCAAATGTATATGCATGCTAAAGCCAATATAGTTGCTTCTGATATGACAAGGCAGGAAGTTTATAGACCATAATGAGCTGATTTCAAAACATTTTCTATAATAAATAATGTTATAGAGCAAATAAACTCAACAAATAAGATACTATAGGAACATTCAATAATTATCTCTAAAGAAAAAGAAAGCAATTTATTTAAGTGACATGTGTTTAAAATAATAAAGGACTAACATGAACTAGAAAAAAAAAAGTACATATATTTATATGATGTCCCCAGTAGAAAAAAAAAATATCATCTGTTTGGGAACCATGAAATGGAAACATGGTTGACACTGCTTATCAGAACTCCTAATGATGGATTTTAGGAGCTTGTGTTTTCCATCCTCATATCGCTAGATTCTGTGGGATTAAAGACTAAGATGTCTAAAGTTCAGAAATCTAGATTTGCCTTAAAGATACAATTAAAGTACTAATGAAGAGAGCATTTTTGGCTCCTCATACCAGGATACCTTGACCAACAGGAAGAAGTAGGGAGAAATATACATTTGTTATTCAGGCCTGCATTGAGGTGCCTCCTGATTACACTATTGACAATGTTATGATAAATAAGAAAATTACTGTAGTGTAAATTTTTTTTTATGATAGCTTCCACCTCAAAGTAAGCCTCTCAAAGGATCTTACCTGTGACTATTCATTTATCTATAGCATGATGAGAAGTAGTTAATACTATACCTATTATTAGACTGAGTAAAGAATTTAATCATATACCAGTTATAGTATTTGCTTCATAAATAACAAACCTCAGATAAACAGAATAAATATTTGAAGATACCCTGAAAATGAAATGTTAAGGAAACATCATTGCAGCAAGACATTTCTAGAGAATACAAATGAAATTATTCCATTTCAGAAATAAAATCGAACTTAAGTATCAATTGGACTTCCCTGGTGGCTCAGACAGTAAAGCATCTGTCTACAATGCGTCTGTCTACAACCCAGGGATACCTGGGTTCGAGCCCTGGGTTGGGAAGATCCCCTGGAGAAGGAAATGGCAATCCACTCCAGGACTATTACCTGGAAAATACCATGGACAGAGGAGCCTGGTAGGCTACAGTCCATGGGGTCGCAAACAGTCAGACACGACTGAGCAACTTCACTAAGTATCAATACATTCTTTAGTAGGATAAACCATTCTTCATATTTTTCTAAGGACATTTTAAAAATAGTCTCTTTTCCTGATTGAATGACCTCAGAGTCATTGAGCTGCCGTACTTATTGGTTTCAATCTCTTTTATTTTCTGTTAAGGTCATTGTAGGAAATCAACTTAAATATAGTGCATACAAACCATTTCTTGTAGAACTTTGCAACATTCACTTAGAGTTCTTTTTTTTTTTAATTTGCATCATATTACTCAACAAAACGTAGGCCAATGGATATGACTAAAGTATATCAACATATTTTCTTCTCTGTTATAATATACTATCTGGATATTACTTGAATAATTATAGAAAACTGAACTTATAAATTATTTCCTATCATACCATCTCATTTATACTTTCCCTCCTCCAAAGGACAAAACAAACAAACAAAAATTACTCCTTCTCCAGGGCTATGCTTATGCTCTCAGTAAATAGCATTACTTTTCTCCCAGTTAATCAGTAATGAACTCAGATATTACATTATAATATTTTTGAGTGATTCTATGAGTGACAGAGTCACACCTCTACTCAAATCTCTGCAATGCCTTTCCAATTCACTTACAGTATAACTCAGACATTTTATCATTACCTAAGTGTCTAAAGGAAATGGAAACCCACTCCAGTGTTCTTGCCTGGAGAATCCCAGGGAGGGGGGAGCCTGGTGGGCCACCGTCTATGGGTCGCACAGAGTTGGACATAACTGAAGCAACTTAGCAGCAGCAGCAGCAGCAAGTGTCTAAATGACCCAGATTTTGTTTGCTTCTATTCTCATGTTTTACGTCTTTCCAAGTCATTCACTGTCTATTAGCCACAATGGCCTTTTTGTTGCTGTTCAAAAACTTCAACCATCTCTCTGACTTACAATATTTCCATTTGCTTTGCTCTCTGCAGGAACACTCATCCACAAGATAATCTGTCATTTTCTATATCTATCTGTGAGTCCATTTATTTCATTACTGTCTATATTCCTTCATTAAAGTGAGAGTTCCATAAGGATGAGGACTTAGTTTTCCTCAGAGTGGTATTCCCATTCATTATATACTCATAATAAATACTAGATAAATATTTCATGGATGAAGTAAAGCTATTAAAATGATGTTACTTCTACTTTCTTTTACTTCTGTTTGCAATGTTTTTTATTTATCACCACTGTACAGGCTACTTCCATTGTTCATCCTACTGAAATAATCTTCTATATGATGACTTCATTTCTATCCCTGACACTATGTAATCCATACTGTAAAAAGTTAGTTTTCATTCCAATCCCAAACAAGAATGTTCAAGATAACACAAAATTGCACACATTTCATAAGCTAGTAAAGTAATAATATTCTCCATGCCTGGCTTCAACAGTTCATGAACTGAGAACTTCCGGATGTTCAAGCTGGATTTTAAAAAGGCATAGGAACCAGAGATCAAATTGCCAACATCCATTGGATCATAGAAAAAGCAAGAGAATTTGAGAAAAGAAATCTACTTATATTTCCTTGACTATGTTAAAGGCTTTGACTGTATGGATCACAATAAACTGGAAAATTCTCAAAAAGATGGGAATTTGCAGACCATCTTACCTGTGTCCTGTGAAACCTTGCTTCTTGTTGCAGGTCAAGAAGCAACAATTAGAATCAGACACGGAAAAATGGACTGGTTCCAAATTCGGAAAGGAGTATGTCAAAGATGTATATTGTCATCCTGTTTATGTAACTTCTATGCAAAGTACATCATGCAAAATGTTGGGTTGGATGAAACACAAGCTGGAATCAAGATTGCTAGGACAAATATCAATAACTTCATGTATGCAAATGACACCACCCTTATGGAAGAAAGAGAAGAAGAACTAAAGAGTCTCTTGACAAAGGTAAAGCAAGAGAGAGAAAAAGCTAGCTTAAAACTCAACATTCAAGAAACAAAGATCATGGCATCTGGTCCCATCACTTCATGGCAAATAAATGGAGAAGCAATGGAATCAGTGACAAAATGTATTTTCTTGAGCTCCAAAATCACTTCAGATGGCTACTGTAGCCATGAAATTATAAGACACTTGGTTCTTGGAAGAAAAGCTATGACAAACTTAGACAGCATATAAAAAGCAGAGACATTACTGACAAAGGTCCGTCTAGTCAAAGCTATGGTTTTCCATTAGTCATGTACAGATATGAGGGCTGAACAATAAGAAAGGCTGAGTGCCAAAGAATTGATGCCTTCCAACTGTGATGCTGGAGAAGACTTTTGAGAGTCCCTTGGACAGCAAGGAGATCAACTCAGTCAGTTTTAAAGGAAATCAACCCTGAATATTCACTGGAAGTGCTGATGGCTGAAGCTGAAGCTCCAATACTTTGGCCACCTGATGCGAAGAGCTGACTCATTGGAAAAGACTACGATTATGGGAAAGACTGAAGGCAGAAGAAAGGGGACAACAGAGGAGGAGGTGGTTAGATGGTTCAATGGACATGAGTTTGAGCAAATTACTGGAAACAATCAAGTACATGGAAGGCTAGCATGCTGCAGTCCATGGGGTAGCAAAGAATGACTGAATGACAATCCATGCTTCACATTAAAGTCATTGCTATAATTTGAAAACATAATTATGGTTGCACCATGATCCTAATCTTAAAGCTTCTCAATTGAATTCTTTTGATAGTAACAGAAATTTAATAGATGTCTACCAACCTTGACTTCCTCATTAGCCTTTTCTCATTTTTTAAATCTCTGTCTAGAGCCATATTCCTTTGTTTTATATACCTTTAAATATTTTCTCCTTGGTTCCCTGGGGATCTTTTTTCTGATTCTATCTCCCTAAATCATGCTAGTTTATTTTGTTATATGTTCCAGATTATCCTGTACATACCTTTCTAATTTATCAAAGTTATCCATAGCTTCCCTCCTGCATGAGAGTAGAGTCTTTGCAAACTAACAAGAAGGTTTGCTCATTCCACTCCTAGTGGGGTCTTATTCATGACTGAGTTTACCTGGATAAGCTGTGCCTCCTTTGAATCAAGGAGAAGCTTTCTACATAGGTTCTGCAGAAGGAACTGGACAAGGAACAAATGAGTGGCTGCTTTTTCACAGAGAACCAAAATCCTCTAATGTCTTATGTGGAATTAACCAGAATTTTGTAAAACAAACTTTCTAGTTGTTAACAGTGTCACATAAGGTTGAGCGTGAAATGAGGCAGGTGGTTAGAAAGCTATTAGAAAATAAATTATAAGAAAAACAAAAAGGTAATTTTTTTGTGATATTTTCCTAAGGCTACTAGATAAATTTATCTAAAGAGATTATGGTATGCCCCTAGCCACCAAAGTTCAAGCTCTACAATATGTAGGAGCAGTGTTTGGGACACATGGCAAATTTGCTCACTAGATAATGAAAGGTTACTGTTGAATCATGCAAATATGCCAAGATTCTTGGCCCCTGGAGGAGAAGAATTCAACCCAGGGCCAGAGACGAGGCTTCATCACTCAGAGCTTTTGTGTAATAAAGTTTTATTAAAGTATAAAGGAGATAGAAAAAGCTTCTGACATAGGCAACAAAGGGGGGCAGAAAGAGTACCCCCCTGCTAGTCTTCAGCTGGATATTATATAGTCACTAGCAGTCGGTTAATAAAAGAGAGGAATGTCTTAAAACTCAGAATGGCACCAGGCCCCTCACCCATAAGATGGATTTTGGGATAATCTTGGCACCAAATGGTTCATCGTGGGTCATAAAATGATTAACTTGAATCTTGAAGAAGGGCAGATCACTATACAAATTGTTTTATTTACATAGATTAGGGGAACAGTATCTGAATATAACATACTGGTTTGTCAAGTAGGTTCTGAGCCAAGAGGCTAACCGACTTGAAGACAGAGTTTGGGGTAAATGTATAGTACATTAGCATAACCTAAGACAAACATTTCCATTAGAGAAATGCATTGGTTTTCTCTAGGTTTGAGAGTAGTTAACTTCAGGTGAAACCAGGTATCATTATGGCAACACAGTATTTTAAGAGAAACCTCCTTTTAAATTTGTATAGAGAAGGAAAAAATATCTCTGGTTTGTTTCCTTCTGCAGCTTAAGAGATAAAAATGTCTGACACTTGCAGGCTATTTCCTTCTTTTGGAGACCTCTGGCCTTCCTGCCTGTTACCCTCTCAATAATGTCCTTTTTCCTCGTTAAGCACTTATTGCACAAATCATTTTAAAGATGTCCTAGAGTCAACTTTCCAAGAAAATTTGCTCTTCACTTGATAAACAATCTTCAAATAACCCTTAAAAAAACTCACTATAGTATACGGTGCATATAGGTGTTCCAAGCACTCAATAAGAACTGGAAAGAGTAACTCCAGATAGTCAGTGTTTACCAGGATTAACAGAAATGAAGGATAGTGTATAAGGATAGAATGCAGGAAGCCTACTCTACCTTTACATTTCCAGAAAAGTAGTGGTTTACTGAAGATCAATATTGAGATAATGTTAACTCTATCAGGTATATTTAAAATAGCTGCAGAGATGAGTATGTAGAAACAAAGGAATATTGTTAAATTCAGGACTAATTTATCCTATTATCCAATTATATTATTTTCATATTACAGACAATATTAAGAAAATTTAATTTCAGGTTTTGGAATCATCCCTCAGATTACTATAACATTGTCAAACATTATGCATTCAGTACAGAAATGTCTACCTCTCTGAGGCATTTGAAAGAAGCAATTTTCAAAATCAGCTAGGGAAATTATAGTTTTTAATTTGTCAGTTGCTATTGTGATAGTTAATGAGACCATCAACAAAACAAAAAGGAACAATCTACTAAATGGGAGAAAATATTTCTAAATGATATGGCTGAGAAGAGGTTAATATCCAAAATGTATTAAAAACTCATACAAATCAATATTAAGAAAACAAACAACCTGATTAAAACATGGGCAGAAGACCTAAATAGATATTTTCCAAAGAAGATATACAGATGACCAACAGGTACTTGAGAAGATGTCTAACACCCCTTAATCCAAGGAATGCAAATCAAAGCCACAATGACATATCACCATACATCTTTCAGAATGGCTATCTTTAAAAAGACAACAAAAAAATGGTGGCAAGGATATTGGTGAAAGAGAATTCTTGTAATTGTGTGTGGGAAAGCTAATTGGTGAAGCCACTATGAAAAACAGGATGGGATTTCTCAAAAAATTAAAATTAGAAATACTATATGATCCAGCAATTCCACTCTTGGGCATATAGTTGAAGAAAATGAAAACTATAATTCAAAAAGATATACACACCTCAATGTTCATATCAACATTACTTACAATAGCCAAGGAAGCAATCTAAATTTCTGTCAATAGATGAATGGATAAAGGGGATATGGATGGAATACCACTCAGCCTGAAAAAAATAATTATGCCATTTGTAACAACATAGATGGACCTAGAGGGTATTATGGTTAGTGAAGTTGGACTAAGACAAATACTGTAACCTATCACTTATATGTGGAATCTAAAAACTAAAACAAATGATTAGATGAAAAAAAAAATAGACTTGCAGAACAAATTAGTGGTTACCAGCAGGGAGACCAATTGGAGACGGGCTAAAATAGGGGAAGGGAATTAAGAGGTCAAAACTATTACATATAAAATAAATGAGCTACAAGGATACATTGCCCAGCACAGGGAATATAGCCAATATTTTATATCATTTTAACTGGAGTGTAATCTATAAAATTTTGAATCACTATGTTATATAAGTGAAACTAATAAAACACTATAAATCAGCTACATCTCACTGAAAACAAAACAAAATACCCTAAGCCAAGACTTGGATGAAGCAGGTAAACCACTCATTTTGGGCACAAAATTTAAGAGAGTGTAAAAGATCAGTAATCAGGTAAACATTTAATGTTCCAAAATTAAAAGTAATGCAAAAATTCTATATAAGTGACATTAATATTTTATTAGATGACATGATCGATATTAATCTGCTACAAACTACTCTTCTCTAACATGAATAACTGTAATAACCTTTCAACTTGTTTCTCTGCATGCTTTTTTATAATCCCCAAAAGATAGATACTGTCCCAAAACCTTAATATTAGAATGTTAGTTTCCTCAATAAGCACTTTCAAAATAACGTGTTTTCATTTTTGTAGGAAAAACTCTAAATTCTTAGATGGAAATGGAGCCTCTCCTTCCAGCTTTCTGTGGTCCATTAACTCATGCCTTCTTTTAGTTCTGAGAATGTACCATACTCTTTCCTGGGCTTCCCTGGTGGATCAGAAGGTAAAGAATCTGCCTGCAATGTGGGAGACCTGGGTTCCATCTCTAGATCAGGAATATTCTCTGGAGAAGGGAAAGGCAACTCACTCTAGTATTCTTGCCTGGAAAATTCCATGGACAGAGGAGCCTTGTGACTACAGTCCATGGGGTCACAAAGAGTCAGACATGACTGAGCAACCCCCTCCACACCCCCCCGCCATACACACACACACATGCTCTTACATGGCTCAAACAACTTTGTATACCATGTCCCCTCTGCTGAGAAATTCTTTCCCCCCTTGATTACCTAGCTAATTCCCCCTTGAGTTTCTGATTGAAACCCAAGTACCAACTCTGTAAAAAGTCTTCCTTAAGAACAGTCTACATAGAATCAAGCGAGCCCTTTTCTCAAGTCTCTCTAATGTGCCATTACCTTTCCTTCTTAGTGCTTAGTCAGAATACATACTCCAGGAAAAAAATGAGACCCTGACTTTGCTCACCATGATATGTCACCATTGCCTAGCCCAGTGCCTGCACACTGTAGATCTTCAGTGGATATTTGTAGAATGAATTTAAGGCTCTAAGTAAAATAATAGATGTCTTGAAAATTATCAAAGATACTCTTAAAAGTCAGTTAAATATAGTGAAAAAGTAAACAAAAACCAATTTAATATACATGCTAAAGTTACTTTTTAAATTTAAATTTATTTATTTTAATTAGAGGCTAATTACTTTACAATATTGTATTGGTTTTACCATACGTCAACATGAATGCATCACAGGTGTACACATGTTTCCCATCCTGAACCCCCCTCCCACCTCCCTCCCTGTACCATCCCTCTGGGTCATCCCAGTGCACCAGCCCTAAGCATCCTGTATCCTGCATCAAACCTGGGCTGGCGATTCATTTCTTATATTATATGTTTCAATGTCATTCTCCCAAATCATCCCACCCTCTCCCTCTCCCACAGAGTCCAAAAGGCTGTTCTATCTGTGTCTCTTTTGCTGTCTCACATACAGGGTTACCATTACCATCTTTCTATACTCCATATATATGCGTTAGTATACAGTATTGGTGTTTTTCTTTCTGGCTTACTTCACTCTGTATAATAGGCTCCAGTTTCATCCACCTCATTAGAACTGATTCAAATGTATTTTTTTTAATGGCTGAGTAATACTGCATTCTGTATATGTACCACAGCTTTCTTATCCATTCATCTGCTGATGGACATCTAGGTTGCTTCCATGTCCTGGCTATTATAAACAGTGCTGCGATGAACATTGGGGTACACTTGTCTCTTTCAATTCTGGTTTCCTCAGTGGGACTGCTGGGTCATAAGGCAGTTCTATGTCCAGATTTTTAAGGAATCTCCACACTGTTCTCCATAGTGGCTGTACTAGTTTGCATTCCCACCAACAGTGTAAGAGGGTTCCCTTTTCTCCACACCCTCTCTAGCATTTATTGCTTGTAGACTTTTGGATCGCAGTCATTCTGACTGGCATGAAATGGTACCTCATTGTGATTTTGATTTGCATTTCTCTGATAAGTGATGTTGAGCATCTTTTCATGTGTTTGTTAGGCATCTGTATGTCTTCTTTGGAGAAATGTCTATTTAGCTCTTTGGCCCATTTTTTGATTGGGTCATTTATTTTTCTGGAATTGAGCTGCAGGTGTTGCTTATATATTTTTGAGTTTAGTTGTTTGTCAGTTGCTTCATTTTCTATTATATTCTCCTATTCTGAGGGCTGTCTTTTCACCTTGCTTATAGTTTCCTTTGTTGTGCAGAAGCTTTTAAGTTTAATTAGGTCCCATTTGTTTATTTTTGCTTTTATTTCCAGTATTCCGGAAGGTGGGTTATAAGGGATCCTGCTGTGATTTATGTCAGAGAGTGTTTTGCCTATGTTCTCTTCTAGGAGTTTTATAGTTTCTGGTCTTACATTTAGATCTTTAATCCATTTTGAGTTTATTTTTGTGTATGGTGTTAGAAAGTGGTCTAGTTTTATTCTGTTACAGGTGGTTGACCAGTTTTCCCAGCACCACTTGTTAAAGAGATTGTCTTTAATCCATTGTATATTCTTGCCTCCTTTGTCAAAGATAAGGTGTCCATAGATGCGTGGATTTATCTCTGGGCTTTCTATTTTGTTCCATTGATCTATATTTCTGTCTTTGTGCTGGTACCATACTGTCTTGATGACTGGCTTTGCAGTAGAGCCTGAAGTCAGGCAAGTTGATTCCTCCAGTTCCATTCTTCTTTCTAAAGATTGCTTTGGCTATTTGAGGTTTTTTGTATTTCCATACAAATTGTGAAGTTATTTGTTCTAGCTCTGTGAAAAATACCGTTGGTAGTTTGATCTGGATTGTATTGAATTTATAGATTGCTTTGGATAGTATACTCATTTTCACTATATTGATTCTTCTGACCCATGAACATGGTATTTTTCTCCATCTATTAGTGTCCTCTTTGATTTCTTTCACTAGTGTTTTATAGTGCTCTATATATAGGTCTTTGGTTTCTCTAGGTAGATATATTCCTAAGTATTTTATTCTTTTCATGGTGAATAGAATTGTTTCCTTAATTTCTTTTTCTATTTTGTCATTATTAGTGTATAGGAATGCAAGGGATTTCTGTGTGTTGATTTTATATCCTGCAACTTTACTATATTAATTGACTAGCTCTAGTAATTTTCTAGTAGAGTCTTTAGGGTTTTCCATGTAGAGTATCATGTCATCTACAAACAGTAAGAATTTTACTTCTTCTTTTCCAATTTGGATTCCTTTTATTTCTTTTTCTGTTCCGATTGCTGTGACCAAAACTTCATAAACTACATTGAATAGTAGTGATGAAAGTGGGTACCCTTGTCTTGTTCCTGACTTTAGGGGAAATGCTTTCAATTTTTCACCATTGAGGATAATTTTTGCTGATGTTACCTTTCTTAAAATGTAACAGAATGAATTACAAGATCCTTTGAATAATTCAAGTGAGGGTTATAAGATTTGAATGAGGAGAAATATATTACATCAATCTATGAATGCTGTATCAGAAATAAAATGTAATCTTAGGAATTAGCAGAAATAAAGTAATATTGACAAGTTTAGCTTATAGAAAGATAAAAAAGTGATTTTTTTCTAGATAAAAGGGAGATTATTAATCATTGACATGAGAAATCAAAAAGTAGTTCTGCCCTCTTTCATATGTGTATGTAAAATAATATTGACACTACTATAGAAAAGAAAAGAAAGGTTTCTGCAAATAAGTTCCCACCCTTGATGTGATTCTCCCAAGATACTCCATAGTCTAACTAGTTATTAATAAATCAAAGGCATGAAAGATCAAATTCATCATTTTTTCCAGCTATTCCCTGCTCCTCCTGAGGCTGCCTGACAAACTGTGATTTATGATATATAAGAGTTGACTCACTGGAAAACATTCTGATGCTGAAAGGGATTGGGGGCAGGAGGAGAAGGGGACGACAGAGGATGAGATAGCATCATCGACTTGATGGATATGAGTTTGAGTGAACTCTGGGAGTTGGTGATGGACAAGGAGGCCTGGCGTGTTGCGATTCATGAGGTCACAAAGAGTCGGACACGACTGAGCGACTGAACTGAACTGATGATATATAAGCTGTGCTATGGGGCTTGACATGGTGAGTGTGATCTCATTTAATATGTCCTTGCAATCAGCTTAGATCTCTTTGACAAGCTTTTCATGCACATGTGTTTTCAGAACATAAAATGAGTATCTTAATGAAAAAAAAAAAACTTTATATCCAAAGATATATTTGCATTCTCTAGTTATTTGCAATTAATATTTTAACTATTTAAATATTCCCTAACTTTCATTAAATTGAAACAATACATGACATTTTTGTTGTTCAGGCTCCATATGAATCACTTCTGTCTGCTTATAGTGAAAGATAAGAATAAAGAATATTCATAACCCAGGTTGGTAAATAATGAATCTGCCTACTAAGTAATCTAGGTAGACAAAGAAGTGAAACTAAAACCTAATTATTCTTGATCACATATATATGGAATTTAGGTTTTGGACAACAATTGCACTGTGTGGTAGAAGGTTTACCACTACATCAATGAACAAGACTCTGACACCAGATATTTGTCCAACAATTTAACTCAATTCTAATGTAATCTACCTAGAGATTGCTTCAGATTCCATAAGTGAAGGTTTCAGTCCTACAAGACTGCTTCCCATCAATCCCTACTCTAGATTACCTGTGCTTCTAACTGACTGGATACAAATTGGCGGTTCTAACAAACTCCTCCATCTCAGAATGCCAATCACAAGTCCTGGTGGTCACCAGACAGACTGGCTATAATCCAGAGGCTTCCAGGATATCTTCCTTGGTTCAGTCTGATTAATTTTCTAGTGTAGCTCTCAAAACTCAGGGAGATATTTTATTAACTAGATTACTGATTTATTATAAAAGGTTATATGTCAGAAATACCCAGAGGAAGATATGTGGGGGAAGTTATGGGGAAAGGGTGTGGAGCTCTATGTGTTCACCAACTTGGAAGCTCTCTGAACCTTACCCTTTAGGGTGTTTTTAGAGGCTTCATTACATAGGCATGGTTGATTAAATCACTGGCCATTGACAAGTGATTCAATCTCCAATCTTTCTCCCCTACCCAGGAGTCAGGGTGGGACTGAAAGCTCCAACCGTCTAACCACAGGGTTGGTATACTTAGTCACTGCTCCTATCCCTAGGCTAACTTAGGTTATCACTCTCATCACTTAGGAAATTCCAAGAGTTTAGGAACTTCGAGCCAGAAAAAGGGACAAAATCAAAATATATATTTCTTATTATAAATTCCAGTAATACAGGCATGCAGAAAACTTATTATAATTTTACAAAGTTTGATAGATACAACAAAAACCCAATATTTTAAAGCTTAAGAAAAGTACTTGGTATGAGATACTTTCACAGATAACAGTGCCAATTCATATTATTCCAATTTAGTGTAAACAGTATCACAATGTATCATTTATATATTTCATTTTTTTCCCAAAAAGTTATAAAAAGGTTTAAGTTTCTTCTTCTGATAGTTATTACTTAGTTGATAGCTATTATCTGTCTGGGGCAAAGTTTTCTGAAAAATGAAAGTGAAAGTCACTCAGTCGTGTCCAACTCTTTGGGACCCCATGGACTGTATAATTCATGGAATTCTCCTGGTCAGAATACTGAAGTGAGTAGCCTACCCCTTCTCCAGTGGATCTTCCCAACTCAGGAATCAAACCAGGGTCTCCTGTATTGCAGGAAGACTCTTTACGAACTGAGCTATCAAGGTTTTCTGAGACAGATTAATTTTTTAATTATGAAGAAACTTAATTGTGACAATTTCTAAAATGATCATCAAATAGTTATGTATATGTTATAATAATTAACAGGAATGCAAACACGGATCTTTTGATTGAGCACATGTTCTTAACAAGTGTTATCTATATGTTGACATATATTAGAATTCTCCGAAGGGCAGCATATTAAGAATAGAAAAATTAATCAAAACTTTAATTTATGCACTATTTGTCCTGGGTATCAGGACAGCTTCCAACAGATTCATAGAACATCTCCAAATGTTTTGCTAAACAAAGGTTTGTTTAACAGACTCATGACATAGGCTCACTGATTCACATTCTTTGTCTTCCTTTGGCTCATAGGAGGGATTTGAGAAAGAACTTCTCAAATTAGGCACTGAGTTGTATCTGCCTGTGGAACTCAGTTTCTCTAGTGGAATCAAACTCAAATTAGCATAAATATTTAGTAGGTTTCCTTGAAATTATTAATAAACCAATAATATCAAATGAGATTTCAAACTACCTTGACATTTCTGTATTTAGTGCTTGCTGCTTTATGACTTAAAAACACATATTACTTTGGTTTACACTGATCAAATTTAGACACTTTTTAGACAGAAAAATAATTTAGTAAACACTAGTTACAAATTATGTGAAATTGCTGAGGCAGTAAGTAATCATACTTATGCCCTCCCATTAACAAACCCCCAAGAATACTTAGTTCAAATGCCATTCTATAGGAGAATTTTATAGTAGGGCATGGAAAAAAGAAAGCAAAAAGTCAGACATAAATGCCTTGTCAAAAGCCTAAATCCAACAGTAGTATAAAGGCCTAAAACTATCAATTTTGAGACAGCTATGAGGCAGAAAAGTGCTATCATCTGTTTTAAGCTGGTTTTATACATTATTTATTTTTTCAGCTTCTGCTCTGCAGTTATTCAACTACAAATACTATATATAGCCATTGGCTGTAATGTACACTCCAACATCTTGAATAGCAATAGCCCTAATTATAATTTAAATGGATTAATGATTCATAAAAGGAGTATCATTGTGTTTGTTTGTGTTTTAGTTGTCTCCTTGGATTAAAATAAATTTTGGCAAATAAATGGCAAAAGAATATAATGAAATAAAAATTAGAGCATGTGACTAAATTTAGGGTGGATTAAAGGGGAGACAAGGCCAGACAGGTAGTTTGGAATCGTTTCCGGCTCAAGGAAGGCTTTGAGAACCGCGCCCTGAACCTCTTCCTGGTTACCTATGTGTGCGGCTCAGGGGTGGCTGTCATGTGAAGGGCAGTCGCACCGGAAAGACACACCCTAGGCTCAGGAAACTGCGAGATCACTGCGCCCGGTGCATGGAGGAGCGATCCTGACATCGAGGGCCCCAGGTGCTCAGACCAGAGACAGGGCAGCATTGCCCCAGTGGAGAAGGGTGGCTGCGTGCAGCCAGTAGCTTGGCTGGCACCCCTGGGACCAGGAGACTGAGACAGAGAGGAGAGGGAAGAAGGTGGAAGGCAAGGAACCTTTTTGAGCGAAAAGCAGGAAGAGACATTTGCTGGAGGGAACAGAGGGAGACAGAGCCAGCTAGAGTGGAGGGTGCGGGCGGAGCAGGAGGGGGTTAGGCAAGGCGCAGATCACAGGCCCAGCAGTCAGTCCCGCTCAGGGAATCCAGCCAGGGCATGGGCTTGGGAGATGACTTCAAGAGAAAGCAAGGAAGGGGAGACTACAGAGTCATTCATCAGTAATAGGAAGGAATCTTTTAAACTAAAAGAAAGAAAAAGAAAATCTAATATAAAAAAAAATTAGAATTTCCTACTATATCTTTAGATAAAATAAGCTGTAAAATAAACAGCTAAACAAAATTCTAAGAATTTGTGTGGACCAAATGAACAGTTTAAACACAGATGTCTTGTTCCAGTGTTTTGTTCCTTGAAAGTAATGGAATATTTTTTCTGGATAATGCAGATATTTCTGTTTTTATAAAGAAGCTTTTGATTGTCAACTGAATTTATACATAAGGTTTTGTAAATAATAATACCATGTTAAACTTATTCAGGATTTTAGGTTTTTAAAACACGATTTTTTCAGTTCTTTTTAACTCTTGATATAATTATTTGTGACATATATAAACATTGAAAAAGTGGTGTAGTATAGTATCGAGATTATCCTCTATAATATTTCACTGCATTTATACTTGCATTTAATTAAGATTGGATATAATTTATCAAAATCATTAAAATATTTATAAAGAGAGCACTATTGAGGGTTTATACAAAGGAAAAAAGAATAAGGTATATTAAATTTTTTTTCTGTTAAAAGGTGGATAATTTCCATTCTAATTTTTCTTTAACTGATTTTATTGTTTGGCATTCAACATTAGAAAAAAAAAATCTACTAGATGCATGGTTAAGATGATTATTTACTGCATAAACTATTTGGTACCAAAGCTTTGAACTAAACTTCAGACTCCAGGTTTTCTGTGAATTTAGTATACATGGTTTTGTTTTTTAAATGTGGAAGGATTTATACCCCACACTTATATATCTATGAATCCCACTCCTATATTGATGCCAAAATGAACTGATTTAGGGACAAGTTCTCTTAAAGGGAAACATAAAACTATCCAAAACTGCACTGAACGCTCGGAAGCACCTCAGTTCATTTCAGTCCACTTCAGTTCAGTCCCTCAATCATGTCCGACTCTTTTTGACCCAATGAATCACAGCAGGCCAGGCCTCCCTATCCATCACCAACGCCAGGAGTTCACTCAGACTCACGCCCATCGAGTCAGTGATGCCATCCAGCCATCTCCTCCTCTGTCATCCACTTCTCCTCCTAATCCCAATCCCTCCCAACATCAGAGTCTTTTCCAATGTGTCAACTTTTCACATGAGGTAGCCAAAGCAAAGTACTGGAGCTTCAACTTCAGCATCAGCATCATTCCTTCCAAAGAAATCCCAGGGTTGACCTTCAGAATAGACTGGTTGGATTTCCTTGCAGGCCAAGGGACTCTCAAGACTCTTTTCCAACACCACAGTTCAAATGCATCAATTCTTCAGCGCTCAGCTTTCCTCACATTCCAACTCGCACATCCATATGTAACCACTGGAAAAACCATAGCCTTGAATAGACGGACCTTAGTCATCAAAGTAGTATCTCTGCTTTTGAATATGCTATCTAGGTTTGTTATAACTTTTCTTCCAAGGAGTATGCGTTTTTTAATTTCATGGCTGCAGTCACCACCTGCAGTGATTTTGGAACCCAGAAATATAAAGTCTGACACTGTTTCCACTGCTTCCCCATCTATTTCCCATGAAGTGATGGGACCGGATGCCATG
>SJYA01006276.1:4876-30317 GCA_006410615.1 Neotragus moschatus | reverse complement strand
AGGCCACGCCCCACCCCGAGTTTCTCGGCCCCGCCCTGCCCACGCCCTCTCGCTGGCACCACCCTGATGAGAGGAACAGCGCGGGCCCTCCGCGGGAGACCAGTGGGAGGACCCAGGGCCAGCAACCTCTCGAGATGAATACTGCAGTGACCGGACACCGTGGGTGACCCTGCCCCGGCCTGCTGTGGGGCACCGCAACCCCTTCGCTTTGCAGCGAGAATGAGCTTAGGGTCAAGTTTTGACTAAAAGTGTCAAGGAGTCTTTTCTGCAGTCTCCTATTCTTTAGAAAGGCGATAATGACTCACATCTGGAGAGGGTTAAATGGTTTGTAAAGGGCTTTTCGCACTCAAGCCCAGCTCATCGTCATAACAGCCGCATGAAACAGACACAGTGTTGCTGCCATCTCCCAAATAATGAAATCGAAGGGGTAGAAATAGTGTGCCCAGTGTCCGCAAGCTAAAAAGTGGCACGAGAAACCAGGCCTCCCAAATCCAGCCTCCCCAGTTCTTGCTCTTCAGCAGTCCAACCCCAGAAAATTCTAATGGGTATTGGGGCTTTGGCAAACAGATTCAAAAGAGGGCTACTGCCTAGTTGCTACCCAATCCCTTGTTCAACATAGGAAAGAAAGCGTCCTCCTGAACTCTTAGTGGCATCTCACCTTCCTCCCTGAAAAGGATGCAGGAAGATATCATAAAACAGCCCAGACAGGATTTTTCCCATGTCTTAATGGTTTAAAATGTTTTCGGATTTTTTTTTTTTTTTAATGTGGACCGTTTTTTAAAGTCTTTATTGAATTTGTTATCGTATTACTTGTGTTTTATGGTTCCTCCTTTTGGCCATAAGACACGTGGGATCTTAACTCCCTGCCAGGTATTGAACCCTGCCTTCTGCATTGGAACCGGAAGTCTTAACCACCGGACTACCAGGGAAGTCCCCTCTTAATGGTTTCAATGGGTGAAATCATTTGGATCAAGACAATCACCTTTTTCATATGCAATAGAATATAAATTAATATAATGTATAAAAATAACTCCTCTTTCTTGCCCTGTTTTCTCATTTGTTGTTGTTGTTACTCTGTCCAGCCTGGTTCCTTCATTGTCCTTCATTGTCATTGTGTTTTCAAACACTGTTTGAAAACCTAAGTGAAACCTAAGGTATTTGCATTTCCAAGTTAAACTCTTGGCTGCTTGATCCCATGGATTGTTTTGCAAAATATAACTCTTTTCCCTACTCCCTATGCTCTCACAATTATATTGATTTACCTTAACAGCTACAATAATTAAGATGCCCCTATGAGATCTGCTGTGCCTCTGGGTGAAAGCTTTGGAGGTCTTACCTAGGCAGGTGGGACACCCATCACCCGGACAGATGCCAGTTTGCATGCTTCTTAAATGTTTCTAACAAAGATTGATATCTATTCTAATCATAATGAATATTTTAACCTTTTTGTTATGGAATTAATATATTTCATTGTAAAATATGTATACGCTTGTATATAAATAACAATATGTCATATTTTNGTCTTACCTAGGCAGGTGGGACACCCATCACCCGGACAGATGCCAGTTTGCATGCTTCTTAAATGTTTCTAACAAAGATTGATATCTATTCTAATCATAATGAATATTTTAACCTTTTTGTTATGGAATTAATATATTTCATTGTAAAATATGTATACGCTTGTATATAAATAACAATATGTCATATTTTAATATAAATTTATTTATTTTAATTGGAGGCTAATTACTTTACAATATTGTATTGCTTTTGCCATACATTGACATGAATCCGCCACGGGTGTACATGTGTTCCCCATCCTGAACGCCCTCCCACCTCCCATTTTTTTATTTTTTAAACACTTTGTTTTATATTGGAGTGTAGCTGATGAACAAGGCTGCAACAGTTTCAGATGGACAGCAAAGGGACTCAGCCATACACATACATGGATCCATTCTCCCCCAAACTCCCCTCCCATCCAGCCTGACACATAACAATGATCAGAATTCCCTGTGCAATACAGTAAGTCCTTGTTGGTTATCCATTATCAGTATAGCAGCACGTACTTGCATGACTGCCTGCTAAGTTGCTTCAGTCATGTCCGACTCTCTGCGACCCTGTGGACTGTAGCCTGCCAAGCTCCTCTGTCCATGGGGATTCTCCAGGCAAGAATACTGCAGTGGGTCGCCATGTTCTCCTCCATCTTCTCGAGCCAGGGATTGAACCCGCATCTCTTGCATCTCCTACATTAGCAGGCAGATTCTTTACCACTACGGCCATCTGGGAAGCTCCGTGAGTACCTCATCCATCCCAAATTCCCTAACTATCTCTTCCCCACATCCTTCCCCTGCTGGCAACATAAATTCATTCTCTAAGTCTGTGAGTGTGTTTCTGTTTTGTAAATAAGTTCATTAGTGTAATTTTTTAGATTTGGTAGGTAAGGGACGTCATGCAATATTTCTCCTCTTTTTGACTCGTTTGAGGCAGTGTGACTTTAGGTCCATTCATGTTGCAAACACGACTGAGCGACTGAACTGAACTGAACTAACGTTGTTGTAAATAGATTATTTCACTCTTTTTAATAAACCGAGTCATACTTTATAATCTGAAAGGTTTTCTTTTTAATCAGTCTAAAACTTTTTCCTTTGTTGTGTTCCTAATCCAATAAAGTCTCCTAATGCCTTCAATCTGTAGTCAATTTAGTAAATAACATTGACAGTGTAAGTTTGATAATTTGACTTTACTGCTTTTGGAGATGAGGGATGTAATGTTGCAGATTTTGTTGTTGTTGAAGATGATGTAGCTTTGGTTCAGAGGATAGCTCATGACATTGATAGGAATATTTTTAAGGCAATGTGCTAGGGAATGGGCCATATCAATGACACAGAGCACCTGTTTTCATGAGCTCCTGGTGCCTTGCAGAAACAGATAGGTAAATAGACAATTCCAATGCATGCTTCTATTAATTAATTTCTGGAAAGGTAGTTCAGTTCAGTTCAGTTGCTCAGTCATGTCCAACTCTTTGCAACCCCATGGACTGCAGTACACCAGGTCTCCTCATCCATCACCAACTCCTGGAGTTTACCCAAACTCATGTCCACTGAGTCAGTGATGCCATCCAACCATCTCATCCTCTGCCGTCCCCTTCTCAACCTGCCTTCAATCTTTCCCAGCATCAAGGTCTTTCCTAATGAGTCAGCTCTTCGAATCAGGTGGCCAAAGTACTGGAGTTTCAGTTTCAACATCAGTCCTTCCAATGAACATTCAGGGCTGATTTCCTTTACCACTGACTGGTTGGATCTCCTTGCAGTCCAAGGGACCCTCAAGAGTCTTTTCCAACACCACAGTTCAAAAGCATCAGTTCTTCGGAGCTCAGCTTTCTTTATAGTCCAACTCTCACGTCCATACATGACCACTGGAAAAACCATAGCCTTAACTAGATGGACCTTTGTTGGCAAAGTAATGTGTTGCTTTTTAATATGCCGTCTAGGTTGGTCATAACTTTTCTTTCAAGGAGTAATCGTCTTTTTATTTCATGGCTGCAGTCACCAAAGGAAAAGCAGTCATTCTTGTGAGTTTTAAGTTGCTTTTCTGCTTTTTCTTCAGGTCACAATGTATATAATCAGTTAATAAGCAGGTTGTTTTAAATAGTGATTGAGTGCATGCTAAGTCGCTTCAGTAGTGTCTGACTCTGTGCAACCCCATGGATTGTAGCCCATCAGGCTCCTCTGTCCATGGGCTTCTCCAGGCAAGAATACTGGAGTGGGTTGCCATGCCCTTCTCCAGGGGATCTTCCCAACCCAGGGATCGAACCCAGGTCTCCTGCCTTGCAAGCAGATTCTTTATCATCTGAGCCACCAGGGAAGCTATATCTAAATTTTCAAAAAATGTATGACATAATTGAAAAGCGATTATGCAAGGGAGATGCAGACATTACACTTTGTTAGCTGCACTCTCCTCTATCTTCATTATAGGAATTCTTCAGTTACATTTTTAGTTCACTGGCTGAAATTCTAGCACTTTCTTCATCTTTACAACTTAGTCATTTTATTTCTGATCATGTTTCTGCTTGGGTGAAGCATGTCTCTGACATAAGTGATCTTTTTTATAACAGAACTGAAAAAATTTTTTGCTTTTTTTTTTTTTTTGTAATAAACAATGGAACTTTTCCAGCTGCCTCTTTGTGTAAGGACTCCTGCAGTTTTACCTGAAATTTTTCAGCCATGATTCTACTTAAATTTCACAAACAAACAAATGAATCTCCAGGGACTCAGAGAAGCTCATAGGCTGTATCCTCAGAGTTCCTGAACTGTACAAGGCAGGGTGGGAATACATGTTGAGATTGAGACTGAAGGGAAATGTGCCTGCATCACAACACTGACGGCTGTTTGCTTGGGCAGCCTGGAATATTCCTAAACTCTGTAGTCAGCAAGACCTGAGTCTTGTAAACCAGCAGTTTAAATGACGTTACTCCAAAATTACTGCATGTATATTTCAAAGGGAATGAATTACTTCAACGTGTAAGAAAGTCCTAACCAAACTGGCAAATAAATCCTAACCAACCATACACTTGGTTATAAGTATACACCGGGTTGAAAACTTCAGCCCAGAAGAGGGAAGGTGGTGTAGACAGGGAGCTGGGGACAGTGAGGGGGAGGAAGGAGGACTGGCCTAAGCCAGGCAGAGGGCAGAGGAGATAAAGCCAGTTTCAAAAAAGAAAAAAGAAAGAGGAGAAGTAGGACCTCCAGCAAAGATTATGAAGGGCAGTGATACGAAGATAGGAAAAATCAAAGGCAAACTGGTGGCGAAGGGCCCTACGTGCCAACCTAGGGAGCTTTCCCTTCATCCTAAGTGGAGGCTGATTTGATCAAGTTGCATTTTAGAAAGACTACTGTGGCTGCCAGATGAAAATAAAGATGAATAGGAGACAGTATGGCTGTAGTCCTAATGCTGAGGCCATGAGAGAAAGTGTACTGAGAGTTGGGCATAGATTGTAGGCAGACACAGAAATTCCCAGCTTTTACATATCTACTTGGGAGGCAGATATGCAAATATAAGCCTGCTATCTTTTGCTGCAAGAAGTGCACAACCATTGTAATTAAAGTAACTGCATTTTATCATGAACACTTTGCATAAAACATAAGTCTTAGTGACCTGACCTTACTTTTATTTTTTTCTGACCTCATTTTTTCTAACAAGTAGAATGAGTTTTATATTATGTGCAAGTTTTTATTTATTGCTACTATACACTATTTCCCAATCCCAAAGGGACTGTGAATAGTTTTGAGTTATATGATAGTATCTAAAATTGTAATTTGGAAAATGCTAGTGAATCTAGAGCAAAATATAAGTCCAAATTCGTATTTCTCTCTAAATAAAAAATGTAGGTATTTGTGAATACCTACAGTTTACTAAACATTTCATAAATAGTTTGTTTTAAATCCCCTTGAAAATATGTGTATTGCTCTAGTTCCTGTTTGAAGAAGGAATAAATTCAGAGAGCTTATTCATCTCTATCATAATTATACATTTCAAATAGCAGAGACAGTATTTGAATCCAGCTTTTCTAGATTCTCAAGGTTATATTCTTTGTTGTTGTTGTTCAGTTGTTAAGTTGTGTCCAACACTTTGTGACCCCATGGACTGTAGCACACGAAGTTCCCCTATCCTTCATCATCTCCCGGAGTTTGCTCAAACTCATGTCCATTGAGTCGGTGATACCATCCAACCATCTCATCCTCTGTTTCCCTCTTCTCCTCCTGCCCTCAATCTTTCCCTATATCAGGGTCTTTTCCAATGAATTGGCTCTTTGCATCAGATGGCCAGAGTATTGGAGTTTCGGCTTCAAGATCAGTCCTTCCAATATTCAGGCTTGATTTCCTTTAATATAAACATCCCAACCAATGTCTATTGCAGTTAAATCTATATCAGCAAGCCTGAGGGAATTGGCAATGGGTTTTCATTCTGACAGCTACATCTGGAGGGTTAAATAGGAATAGGATAAATAAACTGAGAGATGATGGGAAAATCAAATATTTGGAAAAAGAAAAAGGGGACAAAATAACAAACAGAACCATAATACAAGAACCAAGTTATGCTGAGGCACCACTGGGTGGTGAGCTCCCAGTGGAGCAAGATGGGGGTAAAAGGGTCCTAAAGACTATAGTACAACTTTAATGACACAGTTCACCACAATCCATCTCTCTCATGAGTTCCAAACTGTCACTCTCATATATTTGCAGGAAATTTCCACAGAGTTGTCCCATAGACAAAACATACTCAGTATACCTAGTATGAAGCTCATAGTTTTTCACTCTGTCCATTCATTCTTCCACAACCCACCCAACTGAATGCCTCCTATCTGGTTTCCAACTTTGGTTGCTGGTACCTTTAAAGACCCAGGATTCAGGTTCAAATGTCCATTTCCAAGGGAACTCTCCTATACTGTTAGTGGGAATGCAAATTGGTGCAGCCAACATGGAGAATAGTATGGAAGTTCCTTAAAAAACTAAAAATAGAGTTGCCATATGATCCAGCAATCCCACTCCTGGGCACATATTTGGAAAAGAGGAAAACTGTAATTAAGAAAGTTACATGTACCCCATGTGCCCTGTAGCAGCACTGTTTCCAATAGCCAAGATGTGGAGACAACCTAAATGTCCATCAATAGAGGAATGGGTGAAGAGGATACACCACAGGCAGACAGAGAGGAATGCTACTCAGTCGTCAAAAAGAACGACATGACGCCATCTGCAGCAGCATGGATAGGCCCAGAGATGATTATACTTAATAAGTCAGATAGAGAGAGACAAATATCATATGACATCACATGATATCACACGTAGAATCTGAAAAACTGATACAAATGAACATTTACAAAACAGAAATAAACTCATAGACATAGAAAACAAGCTGATGGCTACCAAAAGGGAAAGTGGGGGGAGGGAGGAATAAATTAGGAATTTGGGATAAACAGATATATATTACTACATACAAGATAAACAACAAGGAATAGCACAGGGAACCATATTCAATATCTTGTAATAACCTATAATGGAAAAGAAATTGAAAAAGAACATATACATATATAACTGAATCACTTTGCTGTATAACTGAAACTAATGCAACATCAGAAATAAGCTAGATTTCAATTTAAAAATAAAAATAAACACACACAAATACAAATTGTAGAAAACTGAGTTTAATACATTAACAAAATTAAAGTTTATTAGTTACCAAAAAAAGTCCTTTACCCCCAAGTCATATTTAACTTTCATTCTAAGTATCTCCCTACCCTACAAGTTCCCTTCCTGTTTCTGATTTCACTTCTCTATTCTTTTACTGAATGGCTACTAAGTGTCAGTTAAGAGTCTGCCTGCAGAGCTTCCTCGGTGGTCCAATGGTTAAGCATCCACCTGTCAATGCAGGGGACAGGAGTTGGATTCCCAGTCCAGGAAGATCCCACATACTGCAGAGCAACTAAGCCCGTGCGCCACAATTGCTGAAGCCCGTGTGCTCCAAAGCCCACCAGCCACAAGGGAAACCATCACCATGAAGAGCCCTCATACCACAATTGGGGAGTAGCCCCCGCAACTACAGAAAGCCCACAAACAACGAAGACCCAGCTCAGCCAGATATAAAGAGATAAAATTATAAAAAACAAATAGAAGAGCCTGCCTGCAATGCAGGAGACCAGGATTCAATTCCTGGGTTGGGAAAATACCCTGGAGAAAGAAGTGGCAACCCACTCCAATATTCTTGCCTGGAAAATCCCAGGGACAGAGGAGCCTGGTGGGCTACAGTCCATGGGGGTCTCAAGAGTTGGACATGACTGAGTGAATAAATCACCACCACTAAGTGTCAGATCCTAATTCTGTTCAATCACAGGAATATAAAGACAAATGAGAGACTATCCTTGTCCTTGGAGAGTTCACATCTCAAAGAAGAATGTAGAAGGCAGAAGTCTTTTTTAAAAATATTTACTTGTTTTATATGCTGCACACAGGGTCTTTTGTGTGAGGCATGTGGGATTTAGTTCCCTGACCAAGGATCAAACTTGGGACCTCTGCATTGGGAGCACCAAGTCTTAGCCACTGGACCACCAAGGAAGTCCCCGATGGTAGAATTCTAAGATGGCTCTGAAGATTCTCTCTCCTGTTGTATATCTGTTGTTTAATTTCTTCTCTTTGAGTGTGGGTAAGTCTTATCTAACCAGGCAAGCTCTTTTAAAGAAGATATAAGGGCCAAAGGAGGAAATCAGAGAGATTCAGAACTATAGCAAAAGCTTTTCTTCAGCCTCAAAGGAATGAGCCCGACTCTTTGCGACCCAGTGGACTGCAGCCCACCAGTCTCCTCTATCCATGGGATTCTCCAGGCAAGAATACTGGAGTGAGTTGCCATTTCCTTCTCCAGGGGATCNCAAAGGAGGAAATCAGAGAGATTCAGAACTATAGCAAAAGCTTTTCTTCAGCCTCAAAGGAATGAGCCCGACTCTTTGCGACCCAGTGGACTGCAGCCCACCAGTCTCCTCTATCCATGGGATTCTCCAGGCAAGAATACTGGAGTGAGTTGCCATTTCCTTCTCCAGGGGATCTTCCTGGACCAGGTATTGAAATCAAATTTCCTAGGCTGCAGGCAGAGTTTTTATTGACTGAGCTACTGGGGAAGCCCTCTACGTTGTGGAGAAGGCCATCAAACAAGGACCTGAGAGAAGTCTGTGGGAACTGAGAGTGGTCTTTAGCTTCTAGTTGGCAGGGGGATGGGGGGCGCCGAATAGGACTCTTGTCATACAACTGCAAGAAAATGATTAAGCCTCCAAATGAAGATGCATGCATGCATGCAAAGTCACTTCAGTTGTGTCCATTTCTGCAATCCTATGGACCACAGACTGCCAGGCTTCTCTATCCGTGAGATTCTCCAGGCAGGAATACTGAAGAGGGTTGTCATGCCCTCCTCCAGGGTATCTTCCTGACTCAGGGATCGAACCCATGTTTCTTATGTCTACTGCACTGGAAGACAAGCTCTTTACCACTAGCACTGCCTGGGAAGCCCAAATGAGAATACACCCGGACAACACCTTGACTTCCGCCAATAAGATTGTGAGCAGTGACCCAGGTTAAGTATACTGGCCTTCTGATTTACAGAAGCAGTAAGGTAATAAATGGGTATTGTTTTAGACTTCTAGGTTGTGATCATTTGTTATGCAGCCACAGAAAACTAACACAGAGCAATAAAAGAATAAATAGATCACTGTCACAGAGACTGCTCAGTGCTATGGGACAGGCATGCAGAAGGATGCTCTCAGAGCCTAGACAGAGGCATCCAACAAAAACCGGCGGACTCAGGGAAGACATCCTGCCAGAGGTAGAGCCTAGGATGATCATAAAGGGAAACAGGGAGTTGGAGAATGTGTGTGACTGGGGAGGGCACCGTGCTGTGTGTGTAGAAGGAGCTAAGCATGTACAAGTCCCAGAGTAACAGAGTTCCTGGTAGGTTGTAGAAACTAGAAATACTTCAACACGTCTGAAATGAAAGGAAAAAGCGTAAAAGTTGATGATAGAAATGTAAGATATGGTAATAAAAAAAGTAACACTTACCATCCATTTACTGATTGCATACTGTGTTGTAGTTCAGGATGTAATCTCAACCGAGGTGTTCACAGTAACCCTCTGTGTGCTGGTGAGTTGCTCTTTTCCCTCATCCAGACCCTGTTCCTCCTCCACTGTGCTGTGAATCACAGGGAGTTGATTTTTGCAAACCATCTTTTGTAGACTTCTTGCTGGGAGACAGACTTTTCTGTTGGGTCTAGCCAATGGATGGCGCTGGGAGGAGCCTAGAGGCAGGAAGAGAGAAGACTCCAGGGTGTTGCTTCCCGTCTCTGACCCAGAGGCTGCCCCTCCTCCCTACCGCCAGCTCCCACAGACCCAGATGAGTGAAGGTGCCTCCTGGGCTCCAATAATGCTCCCCCCTCAGTCCCAGCCTTGGGTGTGGCTGTTGCTTCCTGCAGTTGCTTAATCCCTGGGTAGTCTCACCTTCCCTGGTAGCATCTAACAGCTAGCTCTCCAGTCTGTACCTTTTAACTAGTTCCCCTATTAAATTCTCTCTACTGGCAGGAGGGCTCATTTCCTAGTTTCATCCAGACTGAATCACCGTGTTTAACAGATGAAGAAACTCAGACTGAACAACTTGCCCAATAATTCAGTTAGAATTTAGTGGGACTCCGCGTCGACCAAGTCTGCAATTCTGAAATGGATGGCTTCCTGACAAGCTGCCTCCTCTCTCCACACTTACCATCCCTGGATTGAGGCAGCTTCTTTTAATTTCACTACCCCAGCAGCCTCTGAGCAGTTTTCCACCTCTCCTCTCTAATCTGCTATCCACAGTGCCGCCACATGGGCCCTCTGTAAGCTTATTTCTGGTCACGTGACATGTCTGGCAATTGCAAAGAGAATTAAGCACCAGTTCCCCATTCTAGACTCAAGACTTCCTGGAATACTTCTTAAGGCAGTCTTTTTGGCTTCCCTTGTGTTAAATATTTTGCTCTACTGAAAATCTACCCCTGATTTTCACTTCTTTCTCTTTGCTTATTCTGTTTCTGTTCTCTTTAGCTAGAATGCTCAGTTTCTACCTTTTGAAAATAATCTTTCTGTTTCACCTTTTGAAATAATAATCTGCCTTTCAGAGCTTATTCATCTATTCATTTGTTTACCAAAACTAAGCAAGGAACATTTAGGTTTACAGGACAGAAAGAACAAAATTATCCCTGCCCTCTAGATTATGGGTTGCGAAATGTTTTCCATAAGGAGCCAGATGGTAAATATTTTAAGCTTTGTTGGTCACATGGCCTCCACTGCAACTACTTAATTCTGCCATTGTAGCACAAAAGACAGTACAAAAATGTACATAAATGACTGAGTCTGGCTGTTCCAATAAAACTTTATTTACAAAAAACACATGGTAAGCTGGATGTGGCTCAGGGACTGCAGTTTGCAGGCTTCTTCTAGAAACTCACAAATGGAAAAGCTAGCAGGAAGTGATAAAGAAAAAAACATAGAAAAGAGATGTGAAGAAAAGAAGTACAATGTGCCAGCATCTATGTAAGAGGAGTTTCAAATGACAAAATTAAAAAGAACAAGGAAAAGTGGATATATTTGAAGGGAAAAAAAGTTAAATTTCTTATAACTAATGAAAAGAGGAATGCTTTCAGCTCATAAAATGCCAAGGAGAAGAGATAAGGAAAAACCAGACCTAGACATAATGAGAAAACCCTGTACTCTCTAGAAAGAGAGGACATGTGATCTACAAAGGAACAAGAGTCATATTGACATTAGACCTCTCAACAGCACACTGGCTGCAGGAAGACAAAGGAGTAGTATATATCAAGTGCTGAACACATCGTGAGCCTAGAGTCTTGTATTCAGCCAAAGTGTCATTCAAAAATGAAAGCATAGGAAAGTGATATGAGCCTCAGGCAAACAAGTTCTCAGAAAATATGCCACACAAAGACCCACATTGCAAATATATTTGAGGAAGTACAGAAATGAGAAGGAAACAAAGAAAACTGGTGTGTTTTTAGAGATATCAGTGGAATTCCCTAGTGGCCCAGTGGTAAGGACTCTGAGGGTCTCACTGCCAAGGGTCTGGGTTCAATGCTGGGTTGAAGAACTAAGATCCCATAAGCCAAATGGTGCAGTCTAAATGAATGGATTAAAAAGAGATATCAGAAGTAAGAATATTAAGAGGACTATAGGACTCCCCTGGCGGTACAATGGATAAGAATCCACCTGCCAATGCAGGGCACATGGGTTTGATCCCTGGTCCAGGAAGATAGCTGTGGAGCAGCTAAGCCCCTGGACCACAGCTATTGAAGCCCGCACCTCTGTGCTCCACAACTAGAGAAGCCACCACGATGAGAAGCCAGCGCACAGCAAGGAAGAATAGTCCCCACTCGCTGCAACTAGAGAAAGGCCGCGAATATCAGCGGAGACACAGCGCAGCCAAAAATAAATAAATAATTTTTTTAAAGGCTATTATATAATTTAGTAAAGCCTCTTGTAACCTCAAAGGAAAAAAAAAAAAAAAAAGAAAGAAAGCAACTAGGGCCAAAGAAAAGAGAAAAAATATATCCACTACAATGCAAAACTAAAATCCTGGGTATTATTAATATGATAGATGCTTTGGGAGAAAATGAAAGGGACAGGCAACCATACTAATATATACTTCTTTTGTTAGGGTAATTAAATAGATGTGATGCATTTAATAAATGAATAGGGAGAAAATAACTATGGTTATGGTTGTATCAGTCAGGACACAGAAACCACACTAATGATTTATCAGGGAACATTTAATGTAACAGGAACTAAGGGAAGGTGGTTCAACTTTTAACAAAGTTTATAAGACTATTGAGAGAGGGAAAAGACAACTGTGGAATAGAAAATGCAAGCAATACTACTAGCTCTGAGGTTGAGGAAGAATGCTCAAGGGAGGAATAAACTCTGAACAGGCCCTGTCCCCAACAGTGATTTCGGCCTCCTTGGAGAGGGCGAGGTTGCAGTTCACTAGACGGCAGAATTTCACTGGAGAGCCGCACCCCGAGCTGGGGTGTGGCCGGCAGATCGGGGTGGTCAGCTGGAAGTTGTCCACGAGGGTAGTGGTGGGATTTGCTGGAGAGTTAGCGCCACTGGGTCTCCATAGGAGACGTGACAGAGACCGGAAGATCCAGAAAGGGCAGCTACCTCCTCTGCTGGGCCTTGCGGTGTCTCTCCAGTGCCCTCTGTTGATAAGGCCTAACATTGAACCAGCTGGCAAATCACAGCGTTCACAGAATGTCCATCTCCAGGAGGCACTGGAGTTGGCAAACAAGACATGAACACCTGCGACAGTCCTCCATTATTGCCCCCTCTCAGTGCTATATTGTCAAAATTCATTCATGTTTATGTGTGTAGTTATTGAATATTCCTCCTGGTTATCTTTTCCTTAAGGGGGCTTCCCTGGTGGCTCAGTGCTAAAGAATCTGCCTGCCAATGCAGAAGACACAGTTCGATCCCTGGGTTGGGAAGATCCCCTGGAGAAGGGAACGGTAACCCATTCCAGTATTCCTGCCTGGGAAATCCCATGGACAGAGGAGCCTGTCAGGTTACATACAGTCCATGGGGCTACAAAAGACTTGGACACAACTTGGCGACTAAACAGCAACAACATTCTTTTCCTTCCATTGTTTTTGGACTGTTTCATGTATTATGTAAGTTGTAGAAAATGAATAATAATGCAAACAATTTTAGAAATGGAAATGAATTGTGTCCAGTGAAATACAATGGATTGTTTTCCTGTGGTTACACCATTTTGTGTCTTTTTGTAAATTCATTCTAGCATTCTTAGTTGCCTATCTGTGTGCTTTGTTGAGTTCTTCTGTGATCTAACTGTAACATCTTACTGGCTTCCTCGTTAACTAATGAGGTAAGTAAAACCTCCGACATATAATCTTTTTATATTTGTATGAGAGTTATAATCTTAACTTTCAAAAAAATTGTATCTTAAGCCAATCCTAGAGCAGTCGAGTTCATAGAGATAGAAAGTCGCATAGTGGTTGCCACGGCTGAGGGGAGGAAGGCATAGAGAGCTATTATTTAATGGGCACCGAGTGTCAGCTGGAGAAGATGAATAAAGTTCTCAAGATCGATGGTGGTGAGGGTTGCAAGAAAAATGTGAATGTGTTTGATGCCACTGAACTGTACCTTTTAAAATGGTTAAAATGATGAATTCTGTGTTATGCATATTTTACCACAATTTTAAAAATTAAAAATTGTATTTTAACACTAGCTCAAAATCAGTCACAATCCTAATAAATATTCTATTATGTTGGCCAAAAATTCCTTAAGAGTTTTTCCATAACATCCTAATAAAAGACCCAAATGGACCTTTTTTTTGCTGACCCAATATTATCTAAAGAGTAAAAGCAATTGTAAAGTTAACCTCCAGAAATCTGAATGGAAAAGAATAGGAAAAAGAAGAAAATATTTAACACTAACAAATAAACACATACATATAACAAGCAAAGAGGAAACACCCCAAGTCTCTCTTATCCTTGTTTTTGTAACTGGTCATGAGCCATGGTTGGCGTTTACGACCCTGTTCTTTCATTACCTAGTCCATATTTCCTTTGCTCTCAGTTGAGATGGCAGTACCAGGCCACCTTATCTGTCTCCCAAGAAACCTGTATGCAGGACAAGAAGTAACAGTTAGAACCAGACATGGAACAATAGACTGGTTCAAACCTGGGAAAGGAGTATGTCAAGGCTGTATATCATCACCCTGCTTATTTAACTTATATGCAGAGTATATCATACAAAATACCAGCCCGGATGACTCACAAGCTGGAATCAAGATTGCTAGGAAAAATATCAGGAACTCCTAATGGTAGAAAGCGACGAGGAACTAAAGAGCCTCTTAATGAAGGTGAAAGGGGAGAGTGAAAAAGCTGGCTTAAAACTCAATATTCAAAAACTAAGACCATGGCATCTGGTCCCATCACTTTATGGCAAATAGATGGGAAAACAATGGAAACTGTCAGACAGAGACTTTATTTTCTTGGGCTCCAAAATCACTGACGACAGTGATTGCAGCCATGAAATTAAAAGATGTTTGCTCCTTGGAAGAAAAGTTATGACCAACCTAGACAGCATATTAAAAAGGAGAGACATCACTTTGCCGACAAAGGTGTGCACAGTCAAAGCTATAGTTTTTCTGGTAGTCATACATGGATGCGAAAGTTGGACCATAAAGAAGGCTGAGCACCGACGAATTGATGCTTTTGAACTGCGGTGTTGGAGAAGACTCTTGAGAGTCCCTTGGACAGCAAGGAGATCCAACCAGTCAGTCCTAAAGGAAATCAACCCTGAATACTCATTGGAAGGACTGATGATGAAGCTTAAGCTCCAATACTTTGACTACCTAATGCAAAGAACTGACTCACTGGATAAGACCCTGATGCTGGGAAAGATTGAGGGCAAGAGGAGAAGGGGGCAACAGAGTATGAGATGATTGGATGGCATCACTGACTCAATGGGTATGAGTTTGAGCAAACTCTGGGAGAAGGTGAAGGGCAGGGAAGCCTGGCATGCTGCAGTCCATGGGTGTCCACCGAGTGACTGAACAACAATAGCAAGTTTAGTTGGTCAGTTTCCTAGCAGAGTGAATTCATCTTGAAGAATATCAGTTTTTTATACTCCTGCCTCTTTTTGGTTATATTACCTTAATTCATACTTACTATTGAGCAAGAAAATATTAAGCAATATTCCAGGAAATGCCCTGGATTCCAGATATAGTCCTGTTCATACTCGGTGGTTAGCAGCAGTCTGTTTCCTCTTGGGAATTAGGATCAATCATTGCAGCCGCAGAGACCTTTTTTTTACTGCCTGTCACTCTGAGACATAATAAATCCAAGATGGAGGCCAGGTGGCAGCCTCACTTTCCAATTTAGTGCATGTGCTGTTCTGTGGAAGCATTTCTCCTTTGAGAACAAAGATCCTTTTTTTTTTTTTTTTAACTTTTTAAAACGTTTTTGTAACAACTTTTTTAAATAGGAGGATAATTGCTTTGCAATGTTGCGTTTGTTTTTGTTGTACAACAAGGTGAATCAGCCACCATTGTTGTTTGGTCACTAAGTCACATCTGACTTTTTGAGACCCCGTGGACTGTCTTTCACCATCTCCTGAAGTTTGCTCAAACTTATATCCATCGAGTTGGTGATGCCATCCAACCACCTCATCCTCTGTTGTGCCCTTCTCCTCTTGCTCTCAAACTTTCCCAGCATCAGGGTCCTTTCCAAAGAGCCAGCTCTTCGCTTCAGGTGGCTAAAATATTGGAGTTTCAGCTTCAGCATCAGTCCTTGCGGTGAATATTCAGGATTTATTTCCTTTAGGATTGACTAGTTTGATTCTCCTGAATCAGCTGTGAGTATACATACAAACCCTTCCTCTTGAGCCTCCCTCCCACCTCCCAACCCTGCCAGAACAAAGACATTTAAAGCAACAAATCTCAGAGTTGCCAGGATGAGAAGCAAAAATTTGTGAGGGGGTTACTGAATGCAATAGTGAGAGAAGCCACTCCCACTTACCCCCTCTGATTCCTGAATGCATGTGTTCTGGGACGTGGAGACAATACCACTACAGAGTGATCTCTGATTCAAAGCACATACAGTGTCTTGCAAGACACAATCCTGTCTTTAAAGGTGTTGCCTCACAACTGACACCATAACTGAGTTTCCAGTAAGCAATTTCAGTGTGAAGCCTCTTCTGGATGATGGAATATATGGCAAGATCTGTTAATTTACAGGTGCAAGTTCACTCAGGTCAGTTCAGTTTCTCAGTCGTGTCCAACTCTTTGTGACCCCATGGACTGCAGCACGTCAGGCTGCTCTGTCCATCACCAACTCCTGGAGTTTACTCAAACTCCTGTCCATTGAGTCAGTGATGACATCCAACCAACTCATCCTCTGTTGCCCCCTTCTCCTCCTGCCTTCAATCTTTTCCAGCATCAGGATCTTTTCAAATGAGTCATTTCTTTGCATGAGGTGGCCAAAGTATTGGAGTTTCAGTTTCAGCATCAGTCCTTCCAATGAATATTCAGCATGGATTTCCTTTAGGATGGACTGGTTGGATCTTCTTGCAGTCCAAGGGACTCTCAAGAGTCTTCTCCAACACCACAGTTCAAAAGCATCAATTCTTTGGCACTCAGCTTTCTTTATAGTCCAACTCTCACATCCATACGTGACTACTGGAAAAACCATAGCCTTGGGTAGATGGGCCTTTGTTGGCAAAGTAATGTCTCTGCTTTATAATATGCTGTCTAGGCTGGTAAGTTCACTGCTGCATTTCTATTGCTGTGAGATGAATTTCTTGATCAGAAGCAATGCTGATGATGCATAAGGCATTCTGTGAATCTACTGGTGAGAAGTCCTGGCAGAATGGTTACAAGTAGAGAAGCCTGCTATACTCAGACTATGTGTGTATCCTAGTGAGGAAGACTTCTCTGCCCTCTCAACAATGGAAAAGTTTCAATTTAATCAGCTTGCTACCAGGTGGCTGCTGATCACCCTGAGCAATGGTGCCTTATCAGTGGCAGAGTGGGGGTGGGGGTGTGTGGGGCTGGTGCTGGTCTCTGCTGTTGGCAGATAAGGCAGTCAGTGATAGCATTAGCCAGATAGATCAGCTTTGGTAAGGAGAAGTCTGCGTTGTGATGTCCATGGCTACCCTCCAACCCTGACAGGACCGTTTTGTTCACCGGCCCATGAATAAGCACTGGGTGTTTGAAAGAGGTTGACATCCACAGAGTATGTTGTTTGTCCACTGGATTATTAAGCGCCTCCCCTGCAGAGAATCCCTTCTGAGGAGCATTCATATAGATAGACACAAATATCTTTACAGTCTGTTTCCTTTCCAAGAAGTTCGTTGACATTCCAATCTGCTCGCTTCCCTAACCATCCAGCCAAACTGTTAGCAACAACACATGAATTAGTGCACATATGTCTGTCTTCTCCCATCAGATAAAGCAGATATGTTAGTTTCCTAGGACTGCCAAAACAGATCACTATAAGTTAGGTGCCTTAGAACAATAGAAGTTGTCTCATAGTTCTGGAGGCAAGGAGTCTGAAAGCAGAGTATCAGCAGGGCTGTTCTCTCTTTGAAAGCTCTGCTGTTTAGCCACTCAGCTGTGTCTGACTCTTCTGCGACCCCAGGGTCTGTTGCCCAAAAGGCTCTTCTGTCCATGGGTTTTCCAGGCAAGAATACTGGATGGGTTGCCACTTCCCCCTTCCGGGGATTTTCCCGATCTAGGGAAGGAACCTCAACCTCATATCCTGCATTGGCCAGCGGGTTCTTCACCACTGAGCCACCAGGGCAAGATTATTTCTCACCTCTCCCTTGCTGCTGGCAATCCTTGGTATTCCTTGACTCGTAGATGTATCATTCCAATCTCTGCCTGTGTCACCACGCAGTGTTTTCCCTGTGTTCTGTGTCCAAATTTCCCTCCTATGAGGACACTGGTCATTGGGATAGGACCTACCTCAACCCAATATGACCTTCTTAACTTGATTACATTTGCAAAGATGCCATTTCCAAATAAAGTCACACACCAGGTCCCAGAGGGACACGCATTTGGGGGAGAACACAGTTCAAACCAGGACAGCAGGTAAGCCTACTGGGAAGATCTCCCTTTGCTGCCATCCTTTAGGGTCATTTCTGGCCCTTACCCACTGCAATGAAGCTAAAATTTAATTACAAAAGGATAGATACAATTCCACCTATTCAAAAATTAAGGTATGTATTACTGAATACCCTTCAAGTTGAAAAGGAAAGCGCAGGACTTCCCTGGTGGCACAGTGCAAAAGAATTTGCCTGCCAATGCAGGGGACACAAATGCCAACCCTGGTCCAGGATCCCACATGCCTCAGAGCAACTCAGCCCGGCGCCAGAGCTCCTGAGCCTGTGCTCTGTACCTCTAGCCCATGCCTAGAGCCTGTGCTCCACCAGAGAAGCCACCGCAATGAGAAGCTCACTCGCCACAATGAAGTGTGGCCCCCTGCTCACTGCAACTATAGAAAGACCTTATAAAGCAATGAAGACCCAGTGCAGCCAAAAGTAAATAAATAAATAATAAAAATAAAAGGAAAATGCAAGAAAAAAAGAAAACAGGAAAGTGCAAAGTAAGTTGATAACTTAGTAATAAATAGCAATGAAAACAACACCTACAAATACATATATTTATTAAGAAACAAGGTAGTTTGAAAACAAACAGTTAAGAATTTATGGTATTGGAATAAAATAAATATCCAAAGAAACAAGAAAGAAGCAAAAGACAAACATCAGTTCAGTTCAGTCGATCAGTTGTGTCTGACTCTTTGCAACCCCATGGACTGCAGCACGCCAGGCTGCCCTGTTCATCATCAATTCCCAGAGCTTGCTCAAACTCATGTCCATTGAGTTGGTGATGTGATGCAACCATCTCATCCTCTGTCATTCCCTTCTCCTGTCTTCAATCTCTCCCAGAATCAGGGTCTTTTCCAATGAGTCATTTCTTCACATCAGGTAGCCAAAGTATTGGAGTTTCAGCTTCAGCATCAGTCCTTCCAATGAATATTCAGGACCGATTTCCTTTAGGACTGACTGATTTGATCTCCTTTCTGTCCAAGGGACTCTCGAGAGTCTTCTCCAACACCACAGTTCAAAAGCATCAGTTCTTCAGCCCTCAACCTTCTTTATGGTCAAACTCTCACATCCATACATGACTATTGGAAAAACTATAGGTTTGACTAGATAGACCTTTGTTGGTAAAGTAATGTGTCTGCTTTTCAATATGCTATCTAGGTTGGTCATAGCTTTTCTTCCAAGGAGTAAGCATCTTTTAATATCAAGGCTGCAGTCACCATCTGCAGTGATTTTTGGAGCCCTAATAGAAAAGGGAGAAATAAAAGCAGCAATATTTTTAAAAGACAGAAAATAGTAATGAAATAATAAATAAGAAAGGCAAATCCATGGCAAGATTGATGAAAAGAGGATAGACAATACAAATAAAATAACAATTTGAAAAAGGAAAATTAACCACAGTCTCAACAGATATTAAAACTGTGCAAAACAGAATTGTGAATATTTGTGTGTAAATAAAACTGAAAACCAAAATTAAAAGAACAAAACCTAAAGAAGAAACACAAACCAACAAAAATATTGCAAGGAGAAAGAACTTGAACAGCCTAATAAAGATTAAACAAAACAAAAACCCCTCAAAGCCTAGATGATTATGCAAATAATTTCTATCCAAGTTTTAAGGTATAATTAATGGGTATTATATTCTCAGCAATGCACATGAAAGCAAATGGAGAAATCCTAAATGTATTCCTTTGAGATCAGGAAAAGGATGTCCAATATTACTGGTGTTAACTAGTACAGAATCACTGGTCTTGGCCAATGCTATTAGGAAATTTCTGACATCAGAAGGGATATAAGAGAAAAGATTATACTGTGATTTTTCCAGATAATATGATCATCTATAGAAAACTACCAACAGAATCAAATCATAAACTTGTTAGAAATAATAAGAAAGTTGAATAATAGTTTTGATACCAGCACAGTGTTCATAAATTAAGTGCTTTTCTCCCCATTGACAATAATGAACTGGAAAATGGAATTTTAAAAAAGGCACTATTTAAAGTAGTAATACATGTATGAAGAAAAACTATAATGGAGAGCATAAGGCATGATCTGAACAAATGAGAGGACATCTCATGTTTTGGGGTGAGATAACTTAGTACTACAAATATATTAATTTTCTCAAATAATCTATAGCCCAATCAAAATGTTGGTGAAAAATTTAAGGAGCTTGACAAACTCATAGAGAGGAGTAAAAGTCTGTAAATAGCTAAGTTAAGCTTGGAAAAGTAGAATAAAAAGTATATCTTGCTTCATCAGATATTAGGGCATATTACAAAAATATAGGAAAAAATACTGGATGTTGTTGGCACCGAAATAGATAAGTGGGAAGCGGGATTGCCATATAGAGACAATAAAACTGGATCCCTTCCTAATATTATGTACAAATTTATGGATGACTGAAGAACATAAATGTGAAAGACAAAACTCTGTATTATTAGAGAAAATCTAGAAAAAAAATTTTTTTGAATGTCGGTGTTAAAGGGTGAAAGCTAAACATAACCAGTAACAGTAAGGATGAAAAGTCAGATGGGAGATATTTAGGCAGTTCACTTGCTCATGTACTGCTATCTCAAAGTTCAGAAAGAAAGTGAAAATGAAAGTCACTCAGTCATGTCTGACTCTTTGTGACCCTGTGGAAATCCCCCATGGAATCCATACAGTCCATGGAATTCTCCAGGTCAGAATACTGGAGTGGGTAGCCTTTCCCTTCTCCAGGGGATCTTCCCAACCCAGGGATCAAACCCATGTCTCCTGCATTGCAGGTGGATTCTTTACCAGCTGAGCCATAAGGGAAGCCCCATAGTTCACAGGAGCTAGGTAAAGTGTGTATAAAATGCACATACATTACTTTATACTATGCAGTCACTTATGATAGTTTTGTGGCACAGTCTTATAACGGAGATAAAATTTGGAGTCAGAAGACCTGAGTTTAAGTCATGACTCTTTCACTTACTAAGTGGGACCATGAGCCTTAGTTTTCTTATCTCCGTATAGCACATGGTCAAAAAAGATAAAACTTGCAATGTTCAGTTACTAAATATAGAGCTCAACCTTACTGCGGTACACTTTTTTTCCACTTGCACAGCCTCCTTCCTGTTACAGTTGGTCTTTGGTTTATGTCTGTACCTGAAAGTATTCTTTCATTCACACATTATAGATAGGCCAACTCAAACAGGATCAGACCAACCAAACAAAAAAAAAAAAAAGAGGAGGGGGATTTATTAGCTCTTGTCGACTTAGCAACTGAACAACAAAAAAAGATGTGAAGTCCATGAATAGATCTAACTTCCAGCATGGCTGAACTCAGGTGCTCAAAAACGTGTTGCAGAAATCTGTCTTTCTCCATCTCCTGGCTTGGTTCATCATGGATTAGGTGTGCTTTGTCTGGTTTCCCCAGTGGTTTCATGCTTATGTGTGTGTTAGTCACTCAGTCATATCCAACTCTTTGTGATCCCATCGACTATAGCCTGCCAGGCTCCTCTGTCTGTGGAATTCTCCAAGCAATAAAAGTGGAATGGGTAGCCATTTCCTTCTCTAGGGGATCTTCCCAACCCTGGCATCAAACCCAGGTCTGCCATATTGCAGACAGATCCTTTACTGTCTGAGCCACCAGGGAAGCCGTCATGCTTATAGCATCACAGTTTCAAGCAGAGCTTCTTTTGTTGTAAATTCTCACGAAAGTTCTAGGATATATATGCTGGCTGGGTTAACTTGCTTCCTTTTCTCATCTTTGAGCCAATCACTCTAATCTGTAGGCACAAAAGTGGCCACTTGCTTTGATTAGTTGAAGCCGGTGTCAATGATCATTCTTAGAATTTGGAGCAGGGTCAGGTGCACCCACCTTACCTGCCTCCTGAGAAACCTCAAGTCAAGAAGCAACAGTTAAAACTGGACATGGAACAACAGACTGGTTCCAAACTGGGAAAGGAGTACATCAGGTTGTATATTGTCACCCTGCTTATTTAACTTATATGCAGAGTACATCATGCAAAATGCTGGACTGGATGAAGCACAGGCTGGAATCAAAATTGCCAGGAGAAATATCAATAACATCAGATATGCAGATGACACCACCCTTATGGAAGAGAGTGAAGAGGAACTAAAGAGCCTCTTGATGAAAGTGAAAGAGGAGAGTGAAATAGCTGGCTTAAAACTCAACATTCAAAAAACAAAGATCACGTCATCTGGTCCCATCACCTCACGGCAAATAGATGGGAAAACAATGAAAACAAGGACAGACTTAAATATTTTCTTTGGCTCCAAACTAACTGTGGATGGTGACTGCAGCCATGAAATTAAAAGACACTTGCTCCTTGGAAGAAAAGCTATGACCAACCTAGACGGCATATTAAAAAGCAGAGAGAGACATTACTTTACCAACAAAGATCTGTCTAGTCAAAGCTATGGTTTTCCCAGTAGTCATGTATGGATGTGAGAATTGGACTATAAAGAAAGCTGAGCGCAGGAAAATTGATGCTTTTGGACTGTGGTGTTGGAGAAGATTCTTGAGAGTCCCTTGGACTACAAGGAGATCCAACAAGTCAATGGTAAAGGAAATCAGTGCTGAATATTCATTGGAAGGACTGATACTGAAGCTGAAACTCCAATACTTTGGCTACCTGATGTGAAGAACTGACTCATTGGAAAAGATCTTGATTCTGGGAGAGATTGAAGGCAGGAGGAGAAGGGGATGACAAAGGATGAGATGGTTGAATGGCATCACCAATTCAATGGACATGAATTTGAGCAAGCTCTGGGAGTTGGTGATGGACAGGGAAGCCTGGTGTGCTGCAGTCCCTGGGGTCACAAAGAGCTGTACACAACTGAGTGACTGAACTGGACTGAACAGGTGCACCCACTATGAGGACTAAAAGTGAGTTGGGGTAGTTTCCCAAGGAAACATGGGGTTCTGTAATAAGAGAAGAGGAGGTGTTTGACAGAGAAAAACAATAGGTACTTATTATAATAACTCTTTCCTTTCCTGTGTCTTTATTAGTTGTTCTGACAAGAGAAAATATTTACATTATGAAAGATATTTACATCCTGAAACTATTACAGGAATTGGAGACCTGGTGGTTAGCACTTGGGGAGGACCTTGACTTGAATTCAAGGATGGGTTGGAATATAAGAAATTGAGTTGTGGTAGGAAGAGTAACTTGGAAATTGGAAAAGCCTCTTTCTCATCTCCTTATCACACAGTCAGAGGACTTTAAAAGAAAACCAAAACAACTTTATTGAGATATAGTTCACAATTCACAATTCATTTACAACGCACAGTAGTGTTTTGTAATTCACAATCAATTTTAGAATCATCCACATACCCTTTGGCTATCATTTCTTGATATAATGATAACCAAAGCAACCAGCCTTAGCAGTTGTTAGTCTACTTTTTGTTTCCCTATAGATTTTCCTATTCAGGATATTTAATATAAATGCAATAACATAATATGTAATTTTTGTGATTAGGTCTTTCATTTATGGCAGTCCAGTGGTTAGAACTTCCTGCTTTCACTGCTGAGAGCCCAGGTTCAATTCCTGGTCAGAGAACTAAGATCACACATGCTGTGTGGCGTGCACCTGTGGCACAGCCTTCTCAGTTGCAGTTCTAAGACAGGGCGCAGACATTGTGACCAAAGCTCGCTCTGCTGCACTCTGCCTTTGTCCCCTGGGAGCCGGCTAGGGGTTTTTGTCTTTTTATTTGATGCCTCTAGCGGTTTTTTTTTTTTTAGTGTTCTGAGGCAACGCCCCATAATATTCTAGATGGGTGAGAAGCAGCCTTTCTTCTGAGAATAGGGATTATGGCCATTGGGAAAAGGAAAATATTTACAGATTGCTCTGAAGAGGTTTTTATCTGAGCACATATATATTAGGTTAATACATATGGAAATTGAAGATCTTTAAGCTGCTTTCCTTATAGATATTCCTACCTACTTTCCCTATTGGAAAAAATTTTGGTGTATGCTCAGGGGTATGAATATTTTGAAGATCAAGGCCCTAAAATTATTAAATTTAAGGATCTTAAGAATCAACTTGGGTTGTTTGTTATAAGCCCAGCTCAACTCCCTGCCCCAAACACACATATGCATGCATTCACAGGCGCTGGTGCACACACAGTTACAGACAGTAGAACAGAATCCCTTTAGCATCGTGTTTAGAGAAATTTTGTTAAACTCATAGAAATTAACTAGCACGCACTCATATACTCAACCTCTTATTTTGCACATGAGGCTGAAAGGATAAATGACTGCTGAAAGGCACAGCTAGTGATAGAGCTCTTTCTGGGATCCAGGTCTCGTACAGTAAACCTTTAAACCATGAAAAAAAAAAGTTAAAAAAAAAATCTCATTCATTAGTTTATGAACAAGTGGGTTGTTTCCACCTCTGGGTTATTGTTTTTGAGTGGAAATATGTTTTCATTTTTCTTGGGTACATACCTAAGGGTGGAATTTCTGGGTCAAATGGAAACTCCTTGCTTAACTTTCTGAGGAATTGCTAGACTGTTTTCCAAAGTGGGCCATACCACTTAACACTCACAGTAAGGGTGTATGAAGGTTTCGATTTCTTCACATCCTAGCCAGACCTTTTTATCATCTGTCTTTTTAAAAATTACAGCCTTCTTAGTAAATGTTAGGTAGTATTTCATGGTTTTGATTTGATTTCCCTAATGGCTAATGATGTTGAGTGTCTTTTCATGTACTTATTGGCCATTCATCTCCATTGGAAGAAAGTCTTTTCAGATATATATGATTGGCAAATATTTTTTCCCATTCTGTGGGTTGTCTTCTTACTTTTCTGGTAGTTTCCTTTGGAACAAAGATTTTTAAATTTTGATGAAATTCAATTTATCCATTTTTCAGAGCCTGAATAAGGTGAGGACAGCACTTGAGGGTGACGTGATACGGAGGATCAGAACTCACATGGGGCTAGGAGGACATCCATGCATGAGAGTGGCCTAGCTCTGGGTGTTTGAGCCCAAGATGGGAGGAAGGGATCCATGCATGGGAGCAGGTATGGGGAGTCAGAACCTGAATGAGCTGTGCACTCACACAGCTGGTGGCTCTGTGCAGGTGAGAGCCCAGATGGAGTGAGAGGGCTTTCACACACTGGGTGGGGTGGGCTGGCCTAGAGTACTCGGATCTAAGTCTATTGAGAAGGGTTTCTGCACAGGGAAGAAGACAGCAGAGGTGATTGTATTCAGAAGGAATGATCAGATATTAGGGATAATGAGGGCCAAGTTTCTC
>SJYA01006275.1:0-21654 GCA_006410615.1 Neotragus moschatus | reverse complement strand
AGGCCTGGCGTGCTGCGATTCATGGGGTCACAAAAAGTCGGACACGACTGAGCGACTGAACTGAACTGACTGATGAGTCAAACCAAATGCGCATGTTAAATGGGCCTGGAGCTCAAGAGAGAGGCCAGCAGGTGTGCAGTTCAGAAACAATTTGTCAAGCACTTGGAATGAAAGGTGGATGCTCAGAAGACTTCCCTGGTGGTACAATGGATAGGAATCCGCCTGCCAATGCAGGAGACACAGGTTCGATCTCTGGTCTGGGACAATTCCACATGCCACAGAGCAATGAACAGCCAGCGCACCACAACTACTGAGCTTGTGTGCTGCGACCACTGAAACCCACGCACCTAGAGCCTGTGCTCCCCAACAAAAGAAGCCACCGCAATGCGAAGCCTGAGCACTGCAACAAAGATATAGCCCCCGCCCTCTGCAACTCAAGAATGCCACGAAAGAAAGCCCAGAGACAGCAAGGAAGACCCAGCATAGCCAAAAATAAGTAAATAATTTGTTAAAAAAAAAAAAAAAGAAAGAAAGAAAGGTTGCTGCTCAGAGATGTCAATATCAGAGAGGACTAAACAGAAAATCTTAAAAACAACCAGAGACATTATATCCAGAAGAAAAGTGATAGTTTAACAGCAGACTTCCTGTCATAAATAATTCAAGCCAGAGGACTATTAAACAACATCTTTAAAGTATGAAAAGAAAAGCACTCTCGGACTTCCCTGATGCGGACGCAAGTCCAGTCCCTGGTGGGGAAACTAAGATCCCACATGCCAAGGAGCAACTGAGCCCCCAAGCTGCAACTACAGAGGCTGAGCGCCACACGTAGAGAATCGTGTACAAAAGATCCCATGTGACGCAGTGCAGATCCTGCACGCCACAGCTAAGACTCAACACAGCCAAAGAAAACAAACATAAATAGATGTATATTTTTTAAAAGAAGAAAAGCACCGTAGACTATGAACTCTATACCCAGGGAAAATATCTTCAAAATGAAGATAAAACAAAGACATTTTCAGACATACAAAACCTAAAAAGTTTCATCAAAAGGAGACCTGAACTATAGTTATATATGTTAAAGGAAGTCCATCAAACAGAAGGAAAATAATAACATATATATATATGTTATATATATGTAGATATATGTGTATCTACACAAAGGAATGAAGAACATCAAAACTGGTAACTATGTGAATAAGCAAAAAAATTAGAGAAAATGGATTTAAAGACTTCCCTGGTGGCTCAGACGGTAAAGCGTCTGCCTGCAGCGCAGGAGACCAGGGTTCAGTCCCTGCGTTGGCAAGATCTCCTGGAGAAGGAAATGGCAACCCACTCCAGTATTCTTGCCCAGAAAATCCCATGGATAGAGGAGCCTGGTAGGCTACAGTTCATGGGGTCGCAAAGAGTCAGACACGACTGAGCAACTTTACTTTCTTTCACTTTCTTTCAATCCAAAATTAGACCAAGAAAAGGGGGGAAGAGACAAAAATAAAGAGGACAAACAAAAATTCAGTTAGGATGTAAATGCCTTCAATAGTACAATCAACCAAGTTGACCTAATTGACATTTACAGAACAACTCTCCAAGCAACAATAATAAAACACATATTATTTTCAAGTGCACATAGGACATTTACCAAGACAAACTATATCCAGAGCCATAAAGCAAGTCTCAAAAAATTTAAGTCACATAAAAGTATCCTCTGGCCACAATGAAACTAACTTAGAAATCAATAACAGAAGTCAGACAGAGAAGGGGAAATATCATATGATGTCCCTTCTGTGTGGAATCTAAAAAGAAATGGTACAAATGAACTTACTTACAAAACAACAACAAAAAAAAAACTCACAGACTTAGAAAATGAACTTACGGTTGCAAGAGATAGGGGCTGGTAGGGATAGTAAGAGAGCTTGGGATGGGCATGTACACCCTGTTGTATTTCAAATGGATAACCAACAAGGACTTACTGTATAGCACATGGAACCCTGCTCAATGTTATGTGGCAGCCTGGATGGGAGCAGGTTTGGCAGAGAATGGATCCATGTATGTGTATGGCTGAGTCCCTTGGCTGTTCACCTGAAACTATCACAACATTGTTAATCGGCGGTACCCCCAGTACAAAATACAAAACACAAAAAAAATTACAGGAAGATCTCAGCAATATCCGCAACCATTTGGAAACCAAATTACACACCTCCAAATAATCCATGGGTCAAAGAAGAAATCAAAAGGGACAATAGAAAGTATTTTGGATGAAAAGAAAACACACAGATTATAATTTGCCACGAAACAATACTTAAAAGTTATAGCACCACATACCTGTATTAGAAAAGAATAAAGAATTGTTCAGCGGTTAAGATTTTGCACTTCCGCTGCAGGGTGTGTGGATTCAATCCCTGGCCAGAGAACTAAGGTCCCACAAGGTACAGCCAAAAAACATTTTTTTAAAACAATAATGATCTCAAACAAATGACTTTAGTTTTAATGTTAAGAAGCTGGGGTGCTTGCTTCAGCAGCACATATACTAAAATTGGAACCATACAGGGCTGCCCAGGTGGCGCTAGTGGAAAAGAATCCGCCTGCCAATGCAGGAACAATACAAGGAAGATGAGCATGGCCCCTGGGTTAAGGATGACAGGCGAACTGGTGAACGCATTCCATATTTTAAAAGAAAAAGTGAAGGAAAGAAGAGAAAATTAAAAACCTAAGCAAATGAAAGAAAGGAGTATCCGTGGAAATCAATGAAACAGAAAACTGAAAAAATTAAGAAAAAAATCTATCACACCAAAAGCTGCATCTTTGAGAACATTAATGAAATTGATGAATCTCTGACTCCAGGATAACAGCTGGTCTCCAGAGATACCAAGCTGTGATTAGAAGCCTAGAGTTTTCAGTCCTACTCCTCAACCTCCAGAGAGGGGAGAGAGGCTGGAGATGGAGTTAATTAAAACTGACCATGCCTACACGCGGAAGCCTCCATAAAATCCCAATAGCAGGGGGCTCCGGGAGCTTGCAGGTTGGTGAACACATCCACATCGAGGTAGAACAAGGGTCCCCAGCTCCACAGGGACAGAGACTCCTGTGCTCGGGGCCCTCCCAGACCTTGCCCCGTGTATCTCTGTATATCCTTAAATACACTGGTAACATATTTTTTAAAAAATTGATGACTCTCTAGCCAAATCAATCAGGAAAAAGAGGAAAGACAAAAAGTCATCAACATCAGGACTGAGAAAGTAACAAACCTCCATATTCTTAGGTATTAAGAAGATAATGAGGAAATATTGAAAACAACTCTATGCCAATAAGTTTTGACAACTTAAACAGACAAACTGCTTGAAAGACCCAAACTACCAAAGTTCATACAGAAAGAAATAGATAATGTGAATAATCCTATATTTATTAAGGAAATTTCCTTGTTTAAAATCTTCCCACAAAGAAACCCCAGCCCTGCATGTCTTGACTGACGAATTCTACCAAATATTCAAGGAAGAAATAATACCAATTTTACACAAACTCTTCCAGATAATTGAAGAGGAGGAAGTACCCCTAACTCATTCTATGAAGCTAGAATTACTCTGATTCCAAAACAAGACAAAGGCATTATAAGAAAAGAAAACAAGGCCAAAATTCCTCACAAACATGGATACAAAAATTCTACACCAAAATTTAGCAAATTGAATTTTGCTATATATAAAAAGAATATATATATATAAAGGATAAAATACTACAATCAAGTGAGATTTAGCCAACAAAGGCAAAATTGGTCTAACATTTGAAAATCAATCAATATAATTCCCTATGTTATTACTAACAAATGTAAAAAGAGATGTTTTTAGACGTGGCAAAGGTATTTGATGAAATCCAACATACATTCCTGATTAAAAACCTTCAGCGAACCAGTAATAGAACAAACCTTCCCAGTCTGATAAAAGGCATCTACAAAAATAACTATGGTTAACAGCATACATAATGGTTAAAGTCTAAGGGCTTTCTGCCCAAGACTAGGAATGAGTGACATCCAAACTCATCACCTATTCTGATGATGGTACTAAAGTTTCCAGCCAGCGCAACAAGATAAGAAATAAAAGACATCCATATTAGAAAGAAGTAAAACTGCCTTTAGGCTTCCCTGGTGGCTCAGCGATAAAGAATTCACCTGCAATGCAGGAGACACAGGAGATATGGGTTCTATCCCTGGGTCAGGAAGATCCCCTGGAGAAGGAAATAGCAACACATTCCACCATTCTTTCCTGAGAAAAATCCCATGGACACAAGAGCCTGGCAGGCTATAGTCCAGAGAGTCTCAAAACAGACATGACTTAGTGACTAAACAAAACAAAGCAAAAAAAAAAAAAGTCTCTATTCAGAGATGACATAATCATCAATGGAGAAACTTTGATGAAGTTCTCTAAAAGAGCTACTGGAAATGATAAGTGAATTCAACGAAGTTGTAGGATACAAGATCAATATACAAAACTCAACTGTATTTCTACTTATTAGCAATAAATAAGTAAATGACAGCAAAATAAATGACAATTACAGTAGTTTTAAAACTATAACGTAGGGGTAGATCTGATCAAAGACATGCAACATCTGTTCACTAAAAATTACAAAACATGGCTGAGAAGAACTAAGTGGAGAGACATACACCACAGTCGTGGATCAGAGACTCAAGGATGTTAAAATGCCAATTCTTCTGAAGTGTCTATGGGATTCAATGCAATCCCAATCAAAACCCCAGCCAGCTTTTTAATAGATATTTATGAGCTTGTTCTAAAGTTTATGAATGTGGAAACGCAAAGGACCTTGAGGAGCTGAAAAAAACCTTGAAAAACAAAGTTGGAGGATTTATACTACCTGGTTTGAAGACTAATTATCTAGCTATAATAATTAAGACAGTGTGGAGTTTTTAAAAAGTAGACAAATAGATCAACGGAAAGGAATAGAGAGTCCAGAAATAGGCCTAGACATATCTGTACACAGGGCTTCCCCAGTGGTATTAGTGGTTAAAGAACCTGCCTGCTGATACAGGATGCTTGGGGCTGGTGCACTGGGATAACCCAGAGGGATGGTGTGGGGAGGGAGGTGGGAGGGGGTTCAGGAGTGGGAACTTATGTACACCCGTGGCAGATCCATGTTGATGTATGGCAAAATCAATACAGGATTGTAAAGCAAAAAAAAAAAAGAACTTGCCTGCCAATGCAGGAGACTTAAGAGACTCCGGTTCAGACCCTGGGTGGGGAGGATCCCTATGGACAGAGGAACCCAGTGGGCTACAGTCCATACTGTCACACAGAGTTGGACACGACTGAAGTGACTTAGCACACACTCAAATGCATCCTACTGATTTTCAACAAGCGTGGGAAGGCAATTCAGTAGAGAAAAGATAGTCTTTTCAATAAATGATGCCAGAACAACTGGATATCTATATGCAAAAAAAAAAAAAAAAACTCACACTACATACAGAAATCAACTTAAAATGGGTCATAGGCTTCAATGTAAACCCTAAATTTATAAAACTTCTAGAAGAGAACATAGGAGAAAATCTTTGTGACCTTGGGTCAGACTGGGGTTTTGACTGGGATTGTACTGAATCTATAGATAGACAGATACAATAGTAAAAGCACAGTCTGTAAAAGAAAAAATGATAAACTGAACTTCAACACAATTAAGGGGAATTGGAGAGCCTAACAAAATGCACCCGGTTTTAGTACAGTCTGCCAAGTGCCGTGGGAGTCTAGTGGGCATTAGTTGGTTACATTCTCGGCAATAATTGCCCTCATCTCTGTCCTAAAAACTCTCCCTCTGGGAACCACCCCACTCCTACTTTGTAGGAGCCACGTGCCTGGATGAGATTGCTCTCACTCTGGTTCCAAGCTGATCTGCCTGGCATAATTTCATTGTTTGTTCCACACACTGACTGATTCAGGAAGAGAAGCTATAATATTAACTGGTGCATGGATTCTCTTATCTACTTTATGTCAGTCTAACCACAGTGGAGTTTAAGGCTTTTCTGGGGAAGAAGACATTCTCTCTTTCTGCCCTTAAGTCAAGAAGGATGAATGTAGTATCACTGGTGGCAGCCGTCTTGACTCCTTGAGAGAAGTCAGTCTGAAAACAAACCCAACACGTCTGAAGAGGCTAGAATCTAGAGAACTGAATGATGAAAAGAGCCGCAGTCCTGATCAAACCATGCCTGAAGCTGTTACTTCTGAAATTCTTAGGCATCTGAGATAATAAATTCTCTTTATTATTTAAGTCCATTTGAATGGAATTTCCTCTTATTTGCATCTAAAAGCATCTGATATAGTAGCATAGAAGACAGCTCATTAATTTTGTCTGATAATACTGGAGAAGTATTCCCAGAGGGGACATCATTCGATCTTTGATTTATAGGCTAAGTAGGCTTTTGCCAGCTAACAAGAGAGGTAAGAATGATCAGCTGAATCTGTCACCTTGAGGACAGCCTGACTTCCTTCGAACCCTGGAGCTGAAATCCTTTCCCTAAGTCCTCTCTCCCCCTTGAATCTTCACCTTCTCACCTTCGTTCACCAGGCAGCAGCTTATTGCCGGTGGGGATATATTAGAGCTGACTTTCTGCCCAGGAAATGGAAAGAACCCAGGAGAATTAACTGGAAAAAACCTATTAAGCAACAAAGAACATACCCAGCTATCAAGTCATCTTCAGAATTCTAAATCATACAAGTGGCCTTCTTCAATGGCTTTCCCTGCCTGTAAGAGCTCTCCACCTTGAGAGGACCTTGGAGACCAATGGGATCTGGAATTTTCCTAGCCTGGGCACGCCTCATTCCTCTCCCCTGTGTGCCCTTCAGTCATGAGACTTTAACAACAAGATCCACCTAACCGTGAAACCCTCACATAACTACAAAGAATCCTTTCTCCTTTTGAGAAGCAAGCCTTTTCCCCTTGGGCTGAGATAAAAATCCAGCCTTTGATGTGGCCTTAGAGCTTCATGTTGATTAGAGTTCCTTCTTGGGCAGTGCTTTCCAGCACCTTATCTCATCCAAGCTGAGAACCAGCCAGGGATTCTGGGGCCCACAGATCAGATGAGGACCTGGGGTCTCCCAGAGATTAAATGGCTTGCTCAAGGTCACGCAGCTAGCACCTGGTGGGGGCCCGTTCCTGGATCCCTGCACTGCCTCTCTTCTTACACGAATTCTCAGAAAAGCATCTCCACTGTGCCTACAGTCTGCTATGCGAACAGCAGCCAACCTCACCAGGGCAACAAGTGTTCTATCCTTCCAGAAATCTAGGAATCCCCCGGTAGGTCATGCCTTCCCTCATAGTTTGGTCAGTAAAGAATGTGCCTGCAGTGCAGGAGACCCAGGTTCAATTCCTGGGTCAGGAAGATCCCCTGGAGAAAGAAATGGCAACCCACTCCAGTATTCTTGCCTGGAGAATCCCATGGACAGAGGAGCCTGGTGGGCTACAGTCCATGGGGTTGCAAGAGTCGGACACAACAGCGACTAAACCACCAGCCCATAGATCTTGACAGGGCACAGCTGCCAAAATGAGACATTGGGCAGTCACTGGTTGCATCTGGGCCTCAAATCCCTCCACGTAAAGTGGACCTAGCTGCCTCACCAACAGTGGGGACAATCGCACAGGGCCACTGTGCTCCTCTGAGGGACTGGCATTTACCCTCCACCGGCCTGAGAGCTAGCCGTGGTCAACAGTGCTGGAGCGGGCGTGGGCGCTGAGGGTTCTAGCCAACCATGTGCTCAGCAGGATGATGGAAGAAAGGAGTCAGGGGAGGGGTGGCTTCCTACCTGCCCCGTGGGAACCGGGGCAGAGAGTCCCCAGGGGCCGAAACCTGCACACCACCCTCAGAGTTTCCATCCTTCTCACACGAAGCCTTGCTTCCTTTCCCACACTGGTAACAACCCCCCAAGCCACCGCCTCTGTTGCCCAGCTTCACCCGGAACAATGGAACCTGGAGGCCTTCTAAAATTAGCCTCCGGCCCTGCCAGGGCTCCTGCTGCTGCCCAGGGTCACTGACTTCCTGAACTGGGGACATGGGCCTGCTTGGTTTTCTTCCACTGCTGTCCCTCCTCCTCGCCTGCCTCCTCCTGCCAGCTCTCGGGTACAGAATTCACCTGGGTTCCTACCTTGTGCTCCCAACTGAGGCGGTGAGTGAGTGAGGCTAGGAGTGGGACTGCTGGGCCTGGAAGAACAGAAAGCTTCCCTCTGAGTCAACAGCTGGGCACAGCTGTAAGTCAAGCTCAGATGGGGGGTGTGCCTGGTGGTCCAGTGGCTAAGACTCCACACTCCCAAGACAGGGGGCCCAGGTTCGATCCCCGACCAGGGAACTAGACTCCACATCCACACGTGGCAACTAAGAGTTCTCTTGCTGCGACTAGAAGATTCCCCGTGCTGCAACAAAAGACCCAGCACAGCCGAATAATTTTTTTTCCATTTCCAATGAGCACCCGCATGCTCAGCGGGCCCCGTCTGCCTCCTCAGAATGGCATTTCCCCAGACTCCAAAGTGATATACACTCCCCTCCTCTCACTCTTCACACCTCCCCCGTTCTCCTCCCACCCCTGCCACTTCATACCACTACCACGCCAATGTTTCTACTTCCTGGGGAAAAACCTGGTGCAATCTGACAAGAACCCCCTCCTCTCCTCACCACAAACCACTGGGCCTACTCACATCGAGATCGCCTGTCCGCTTCCCTCCCGTGAGGAGCGATGACGTCCTAGGTCCATCCAGGTGCTGTGATTCCACGCTCCCCGCTCCTCAAGGACATGGCTCCTGCCCAGGCCCTCATACCTGCATCTCTTCCCCTAAAGCCACCCAACAGCACGCAAGCATACTTCAGCATCTCGTGTCCGTACACACCTTCCCACAGCCTCATGTCCCCTTCCAGGGGCTCGCCCCAAGCTTCCCTCCCCCTCCACAGCAGAACTTTCGGGCTGTGGCAGCAACCCACACTCCACCCACTCGTCCATCGCTCTCTCTCAACGCCCCCGACTAAGAAGCCAAGCCCCTGCCTACTTTCCGGCCTTTGCACACGCTGCTCCCACTGCCTAGCATGCTCCTCCCCAGTCTTTGCTCTTGTCCTTCAGAGCTCAGTTTATGTGTTTTTTCCCTCAGAAGTTCTCTTCTTGACCATTCAACCTCAACCAACCTCCTAGTAACCATCACGTCTCCCTGTATTAATTCTCAGGATAACACTTAACTGTCTAGTAAGTAAACTGACTGTTGGGCTTCCCAGGTGGTGCTAATGGTAAAGAATCCACCTGCCAATGCAAGAGACACAAGTTCGATCCCTGGGTCGGGAAGATCCCTTGAAGAAGGGAATGTCTACCCACTCCAGTATTTTTGCCTGGAGAATCCCATGGACAGAGGAGCCTGGTGGGCTACAGTCCATAAGGTTGAAGTGACCTCACACGCAGACTAACTGCCCAATCATTTTCTGCTTCTTCCTTTGTGATCCATCCCCCACTACAAGAATTAAACTCTGCAACAGCAGAGGCCTTATCATTCTCATTCAGCACTGCGCTTAGACAGTGCCTGGCACCTGATTAATAGGCAAGGACTACGTGTTGATTGACTGAATAAAGGTGTCCTGGACAAGCCTATTTCAATTTTTTAGAGGGGTCTTTTAAGTTGTCAAGGTCATTATTAAAACTAGGTAATGGAAGATTGATATGCAAAAGGAGAGAAGCTGGGAGTAGAGGGGGCTTTAGGAAGCTGATGCCACAGAGGAGGCAAGAGGACATGCTGCCAAGACTGATCAAAGGCAACAGCCAAAGATATCCAGGGCTGGCAGGGGCAGGGAAACCAGCATTCTCATGAACTGATAATGACACTATAAACTATGCAATGCTTCGAAAAACAAAGATCATGGCATCCGGTCCCATCACTTCATGACAACTAGATGGGGAGAGAATGGAAACAGTGACAGACTTTATTTTCTTGGATTTCAAAATCACTGTGGATGGTGACTGGAGCCATGAAATTAAAAGACACTAGCTCTTTGGCAAGAAAGCTACGACAAACCTAGACAGTGTATTAAAAAAAAAGCAGGGACATTACTTCGCCTACAAAGGTCCATATAGTGAAAGCTATTGTCTTCCCAGTAGTCATGTACGGATATTAGAGTTGGACTGAGCACCAAAGAATTGATGCCTTTGAATTGTGGTGCTGGAAAAGACTTTTGAGAGTCCCTTGGACGGCAAGGAGGTCAAACCTGTCAATCCTAAAGGAAATCAACCCTGAATATTCACTGGAAGGACTGATGATGAAGCTGAAGCCCCAGTACTTTGGCCACCTGATGTGAAAAGCCGATTCATTAGAAAAGATTCTGATTTGGGAAAGACTGAAGGCAGGAGGAGAAGGGAGCAACACGATGAGATGGCTGGATGGCATCACCGACCCAATGGACATGAGTTTGAGCAAGCTCTGGGAGATCACGAAGGACAGGGAAGCCTGGCGTGCTAGAGTCCATGGGGTCACAAAGAGTCGGACACGGCTGAGTAACCGAACAACAAATGCTTCTGGAGGCAACTTCGGTAGTATCTATTTAAAATATTAAATGTCTGTGTTCTCTGTCCCAACATTTTCACTTCTGGGCGTTTATCCTACAGACAAACTCTCACAAATGCATAAAGAGAAATGTATACAGAAACACTGCAGCACTGTTTATCATGTCAGAAACTTGGCCATAACTCAAATGTCCATAAATAGGGGACCGGTTACATAAACTACTGTATAGCTGTGCAACAGACTTAAAAGAACGAGGCAGACCCACATGTATTTTCTAGAAAAGACACCTAATATAGTCCAATGGAGAGAAAAACAAGTTGCAGCACGAGCCATATACACAATACTATCCTATCTTTGTTTTTATAAAGAAATAAAATATGTTAATATGTGTATAAAAATGTTGGAAGAGAATATACTAGACTGTTTGTGACAGTTATTTTGAGGGGATTCTGTATGCAGGGAGGTGCAACGTTTTAGATGTTATATTTCTGCAATGTGCTGGGTTTGTATATCCATACGTTATTCCTGTGACCAGAAATTTTCTAATTTATTTGTTTTTTATTTTTGGCTGTGCTAGATCTTCACTGCGGCTCAGGATACTCTCGTTGTGGTGCACAGGCTTCTCATTGCCGTGGCTTCTCTCGTTGCTGAGCACAGGCTCTAGATATGGAGGCTTCAGTGGCTGCTGCACTCGGGCTCAGTAGTTTTAATATACGGCTCTAGGGCACCTGGGCTTCGTAGTTGCAGCTCATAGATTCTAGAGCACAGGCTCAGTAGTTGCGGTGCACGGGCTTAGTTGCTCGTGTGTCTCCTGCACTGGCATACATGTATGCGTGCGAAGCCACTTCAGTTGTGTCCAACTCGTGCGACCCTATAGACTGCAAGCCGCCAGGCTCCTCTGTCCATGGGGATTCTCCCAGCAAAAATGCCGTCCCCTCCTCCAGGGGATCTTCCTGACCCAGGGATTGAACCCGCGTCTCTTACATCTGCCTGCATTGGCAGCCAGATTCTTTATCACTGGGCCCACCAGGGAAACCAGTGACCAGAAAATACTGAAGGCAAACAAGAGGTAATAAATGGCAGGCAGTTGAACTCGGACAGTGGCAGAGGGAGTACAGAGAAGATGGCAGCCACGGGAGCTATTGATGAGACAAGAGTCACAGAAGCTGTGCTGCAGATTTTAAGCCTAGGTGATGAGGAGAGCAATGGCCCTAAACCAGCAGGGTGACACCTCACCACACTAGGACTGCAAAATAAGGTCGACCACATTTCATGTAAATGACCCAAATTGCAACTGACTGACTGCCACGATTCTGGTCCTATATGCCTTTCTAGCTGCCCAGCACCAATGTGACAAAAGCTTCTGCTTTCGTTCCCCACTGCGCTGCAGAAACTAGGCTGCCAGCACCATTCTTAGACCTAGGCCAAGAAGCCCTGTCCTGGGACCTCCTGCATGCGCGCGCACACACACACACACACACACACACACACACACACACACACGCATATACCCAAACACACATGCATACACAGAAATATTGTTATAGAACACGAGTGACTCAGCAATTCCATTCCCTCTTAAGTACATCTCCAAGAGAACAGAAACATATATCCACACAAAAGCTTGTACATGGATGTTCGCTGCTGCATTATTCACAGTAGCCACAAGAAGTGGAAACAGTCCAAATGTCCATCAGCAGGAAACTGGGTAAACAAAACGTGGTCTCTCCAAACACTGGAATCTCATTCAGTCACAGAAAAGAATGACGTGCTTGGACAAGCCTTGAAAACATTATGCTAAGTAAAAAAAAAGTCAGCCACAAAAAGGCACATGTTATGATTCTGTTTATATGTAATGTACAAAATAGGCAAATTCATACAGAAGGAAGTAGACTAGTAGTTGCCAGGGACTTGGGAGAGGGGAGAAGGAGAGGCGACAGCTCATTGGTGCAGCATTTCTTTAGTAGTTGATATAAAAAAAAAANAGGCACATGTTATGATTCTGTTTATATGTAATGTACAAAATAGGCAAATTCATACAGAAGGAAGTAGACTAGTAGTTGCCAGGGACTTGGGAGAGGGGAGAAGGAGAGGCGACAGCTCATTGGTGCAGCATTTCTTTAGTAGTTGATATAAAAAAAAAAACACTCTGAAATTGGTGCTAATGGCTGCACAACTGTGTGAACATACTAAAAACCACTGAGCTATTCATTTGAAATGGGCGGGTGGTATGGCATGTAAATACTGTTAGAATACAGCTGTTAATAATAAACACACACACAGACACACACAGACACCTCCCTCTCTCAGAAGTGTAGCTCAGGGCACACACCGTGCTGCGTGCCACCCTCAACATCCTCTGTTGTGACCCGTGTCCTTCCATGTCTCTGGCCCCATGGCTTCCTGTCAAAGACACCTAAGCCAAGGGTCAGGACAAGGTGTGGCCGTAGTGCAGCCAGGGCTAGAGATGGACCTGCTTCAGAGGGCAAGGAAGACAGTCCTGAGGAAGTCTTCGGCAGACGAAAAGAGAAAGCAATCCATTTGCCAGATTCTTCTGTCACGCGAGTGTATGGTCCCCGATTCTCTGTCTAGTCACAACAAAGATTTGGAGTGATGGACATTAAAGCCCCCTCGGCGGGTCACAGCTCTTAGGTCTTGGATAGACCGTGTTATAGCTCTCAGGTCTCAAGTGGAGCATGTTATAGCTCTTAGATAAGTCAGTGTTACAGGTCTATTTTATTTAGAAGATAGCAGGAAAATCCATCTTCAAGGCGTGAGGGCACGTCGATCTAAAGACAGGAGGAGAAGAGCGCCCCAGCGCGGGAGAGAGAGAGAGCCGGCTCTGGCCCCTCTATTGATATGTTTCTCTNTCAGTGTTACAGGTCTATTTTATTTAGAAGATAGCAGGAAAATCCATCTTCAAGGCGTGAGGGCACGTCGATCTAAAGACAGGAGGAGAAGAGCGCCCCAGCGCGGGAGAGAGAGAGAGCCGGCTCTGGCCCCTCTATTGATATGTTTCTCTCTCCCTGAGCCTGCCCTATGTAACTTGGGCCAGCCAGGAGTGCTGTCTGTTTTACCTGAGGTCCTCACCCCGGTCCTCGGACCTTCTTTTGTGTCATTTTCACGGGCTTTTCCCTTGTCTTGTAGCCACCGCCGTTTTGGACTCCTTTTCCCTGCTCTACCTACCTAACACTTCCTTTTAGGTCATGTGACAATACATCCTTTGCCAGGAAGGGGGTGTTGATGTTCCTGCTTCTCTTCCTGTTTCAATCATAAAGGATTCAGAAATGAGCAGAGTATTCGCAACTCTTGCATCTGATTTCTGAGAAATGTTTTCAATATTAAACCATTCGTATTACTCCTCGATTTGTAAACGTGGAGGTCTAGATGGAAATGCATACAGCTTGGTACTGATTCTTTACACTGGCCGCCAGAAGAATGCTGACTACTAGAGCTGGAAATAGTTTTATGCTTATAAAAGCATGTAATAAGATTCAGTTGATGGCCTAGTGGTTAGGATTTCAAGCTTTCACTGTGTGGCCTGAGTTCAATCCCAGGTCAGGACACTATAGATCCCACAAGTCAAGGTGTAGCCAAAGAAAAAAATAGATTTAACCGAATTTTCATAAAATAAAAATTTAACTCATCAGCTTTATTCAAAACATTTGCTTTACATTTTTATATTTTTCTATTTAAATTAGTAGTGTGTGCATTTTAATAGGTGATTTTTGGAAGAAAGGGGATTTCTTTGAAAATATATGGTAATTAATTTTCACTTGATCGTGTTTTACATTTGCTTCAATTTACATTGAATTAATGAAACAATTCAAGGTCTGTACTTTTTGGAAAGTGTTCTTTGTACTTTTATTCTTTAGTTCATTGCTATCAACAGCACACAAACTAGGGAAAATCTTGACCAAATCAATATAATCAGTGATTTTATTAAAATAAAGACAAGAAAAATCAATTCCATGGAAATTATATAATGACTTATGAATGACATTTGTCTTTATTACTTATCCAGCCATCTCTGGCCCATTAACAGAACATCCGGACATGCACAAAATTAAATTCAATCAGTTTTGATTACGTTGCCAACTTTGAGTTACATATTTCCTAGTTTTGTTGTTAGAAAGTTATATTTGCCAAAGCAGAAGGTTAGAAGGTATTTTATTATTTATAAAGAAAACAGTTTGTTTTCCTTATAACTTTTAAATATTTGGCCATGTAATATCATGCAGGCCTCTCACCCCAGCCCCACAAATCCGATGGGCAGGGCTTTCAGACTGGCTGTGCCTTCAGATTCTTTCTGAGAGTGATGGAAGACAAGCAAACAGAGGATAATCAACCCCAGCTACCCGAGAAGGGGCCACTCCCAGGGCCCACAAGCCCTCCATAACGCACCCCCAGCCCACCTGCAGAGGGAAAAAAGGTGACTCCCCCATAAGCAGGCAGATATCTGCCTTCCTTAGCCAGCAGCATCTGCTTCCTGGGATGATGGGCCCTTGGGAGAAACCCCAGCCTACCAAGAGAGGGTGCTCCTGCTCTATGACCCCAGAGATGGCAGAACACACTATTTACCCATTCATTACCTCACCCGACAGACGCAGAGTCCCCGCCCTCAGGCTGCCTTCAGCCTAGTGAGGGAGTGACACCACGGTCACACACACAGAGGACCTGCAGCCCGTCCGATCCAGGTGGGATGCACCAGGGCCAGACTGGTCTGGCTTCAGTCTCCCCTCCTGGAGAGGTGTGGGGACTATGGAGCCTGCCAGCCGGTCTTCACTTGGCTCTGGATGCCCCACGGACGACTGGCCCAACAAGAACACTCAGCGCTGAAGAACAAACAGCAGGCTGCTGCTCAGGGTCCCCCGTACTCACAAAGATTCAAGAAACACTTCTCCCTGCAACTCCCCGCCACCCACCCCAACCACCACCTCTGAAAGTAAGAAAGTCTCAGAGGCAGAGCTCTGACTCAACTATATGCAAAAGCTGCTATTACCAAACAGAATGACTGGACAGCTGGGAACGCACTCAAGGACCCCATGACTTCACTTCTCCCTGAGAACAATGGGTAAATACTTACTTTACACGCACATAATGAAGGGACTGCTTTGGGCAATTTTTCTGAAACAAAGGAACTGCCTGCTCCAAAAAGAATTGAAGTCGTCACTTCTAAAGACCAAAACTTCTTGTGACCTTTCCAGAGAGTATTTCACCAAGGTTTCAAAAGTCTGAGAGATCGGTCTCAGCCTGAGCACCCTGCTACAGTTTGAGCAACGGAACACGGAAGGGAAGGAGCAGACTTGGAGGGGTTATGACGAGGCTGGTTTGAGTATAACTAGTGGCGTGTGTAGTGAAGCAAGAAAATTTGGGAGTCACCCACATCAAGATGAGCTCACCAAGAGAAGGGGGGAAGAGAGAACAGAAGGCGAGGGCCGGAAGAACACCTGTATTTCTAGGACAAGAGGAGAGGAGGAGTCAAAAATAGAAAAGGCAGGAGCAGAGAGGCAGGAGAACTAAGAAAAGTGAATTCAAGAGAGAGGGAGTGGGTGGTCGTCTCTGCAGATGCAGGCAGGCCAGGAGTGAGAACTGAAGACATGTGTCCACGGTGGGTGACCTGTAAGAAGCCGTTTCAGAAGAGATGGGAGCGGAGGTCCAATTGCAGGGTGTGAAGGAGTAAAAGGAAGAGAAAACTGAGATGGTGACTGAGGGGTCAGTAGATGGAACGGAAGCTGTTTTAGGACAGGTGAAGGTGGAGAAACTGGGAAATCCAACAGAAAGGAGTTAATTGAGGCAGCCAAGTCCTCGATGGAGGGATGGAGAGGAGTGTTTCACTGGTGGGGAGTGAAACGCTGCAAAGAACCAGGGGCAGGCCCTCTGCCCCCAAGGCAGGAGGGACAGAAGGAGAAGGGGAGAGGTGAGGGGGGAGGGGACACAGGTTGGGGCTCAGTCACTTCGGCTGCTGTCACCCACCCCCCAGCCTGGGAAACCAAGGTCAGCGTGGCCGAACTTCCACTGCGTGTCTGGCATCTAAGCTAAGGGACCCGTATGCCCAAGAGCCCAGGCACTTCCATGGTCATAATAAGTACCTCCTGACCAACCATGGTTCACTCTCATTCACTTATTTGACAATATTGGGCCTCCTTGGTAGCTCAGACTGTAAAGAGCCTGCCTGCAATGCAGGAGACCCTGGTTCGATCCCTGGGTCGGGAAGATCCCCTGGAGAAGGGAATGGCTACCCACACCAGTATTCTTGCCTGGAGAACTCCATGGACAGAGGAGCCTGGCGGGCTAGTCTATAGGGTCACACAAAGTCAGACACAAGCAACTAACACTTTCACTTTCTTCACCACCCCCTACTCTGTGATGGGTACTTCACTGAATGCTGGAAGTTACAAAAGTCAGAGGAACCCAGACTTGCCCTCACAGAGCTCAGAGAGCAGCAGGGAGCAGGATGAAGCAGACCTTCACTCAGTGTGGTAAGGCTAGACAGAAGGGGATATGGAATCCCAGAGCATCCCAGGACATCTCACCTTAGGGAGGAAGCATGTGGGGGAGAAAGCAACGCATGAGCTAAGAACCAAGGCCGGAGGAGGAAGGAGCCAAGAGAACAAGGGCAGAGGTGTTCCAGGCAGAGGGTGCAGAGCGCTCAAAGACACAGAAGTGAGCAAGACCTGGTGATGCCAAGAACCAGGATCCGAAAGGTCAGCGTGGCTGGAGAGCGGAGCATAGAGCACTCATTCAAGAGATGGGGTTGAAGCCACAGGAACAGGGCTTGCCTGAGATATTTAGCAAAAAACAAAAACAGAATCAAGTAAAATAATTACCTGATTACAAGTACAGCCTCCACAGGTCACTATATCCTAGGACCAAAACAACTGTGTACATTGTGTACTGAATAAAATCCATAACTCTTGCCAGCGGGTGGCGGGGAGGGAGGGAATTGCTGCAGGGATTAAATCAGTGACTATCAGAGATGTGGAAGAAAGGGAGGGAAGGAGGGACGGAGAGAGGAAGGGAAGATGGGAGAGAGCCTGTACCAGCGTGGCTTAATGGAAGCTGAAAATAACTGACTTTTTTTTTTTAGCTGATCAGGTTTAGTCCCATCAATGTCATGAAAGCAAGGCCTCTGAAGAAGGACTGACAGAGGGAAATCTGGTCTGAACAAGCCCTGAACTGCACCTGACTTCTGCTTGTACCATCTTGAGTGTGGTCCTCCCAGATGTGTGGGTTATCAACCAAAAAACCTCTATAGTTTCCGAGCCAGAGTGAGAAGGGGACGGCATCCTGGGGTGTGCTGAGAAGCTGCTCGGGGCCCCAGAGACACCAAAGAGCACAGCTGAGTCTTCTCCAGGGCTGATTCGAGTTGAGCACGCCCTCCAGGTTCAAGGTGGGCTCAGACCTTCCACTAATGAGCCCACCCTGAGGGCCCAGTCCCAGTGCAGGTGGGAGAAGCTTCTGGGAAGGTCCAAGGACCCTGGAGAACCTGCCAGGAGGCCCTTGCAAGTCAGTGTCTGCACTTGCAGAGGAAACAAGGGAGGAAGGGACGGGAGAGAGGGAACACAGGACCAGAGTAGGTGTGGTGAGCCCCAGGCAAGCCAGCCTGATATTTTTCTCTTTCTCTCTTTGCATTTTTTTTTTTTTTTTTTTTTTGGCTGTGCCACATCCTTGTGGCCACATGCAGGCTCTTAGTAGCAGCATGCAGGATCTAGTTCCCCAGCCAGGGACTGAACTTGGGCCCCTGCATTGGGAGTGTGGTGTCTCAACCACTGGACCACCCGGGGAAGTCCTGTGTTTTCCTTTATTTCTTAGTAGGAATTCCCTTTCCAAAAAAGGAAAGTTTAGCTTACACATACCAAAGGGAAAGGTAGAGGGGAAAAAAAAAAAAAACTAAAAATGGAATAGAAGCTCAATTCCAGGCCCAACTCACTGGCTGCTGGCTGTGTGGTTTGGGGGGAGGGGAGAAAGGAAGAAGTCTCAGGAACTGAGCTCCCAAGGGGTAACCCAAGCACAGTGCTACCTGCGCAACCTCTGCAGTGAGCAGCAAAGCTGGGAATCAAAGCTCAGAAAATGACCCAACCAGCTCAAGGTTCCACAGCTGGATAATGACAGGTGGGGTTCAAACCTGATGACAGGCCGTGCAGAGCAAAGTCACTCGCCTTTCTGTGTCCCTATTTTTTCCATTTTAAAACGGAAACAGTAATAAAGCAACTGCGGGAATGGAATGAAATAATATGCGAAAACACACATGGTAAACTGTTAAGCCTGATGCCCCTGTTACTGTCCTCCCGGCTGGGGCACGATCTGAGCCACTCCCCTCCCTGGTGCTTCCCCCTCCCCACCTCACAGAGGGCAGGGGTTGAGAATGACTCTGCCAAACTGAGCCAAGGTCTGGACTCCCTGCCCTTCCTGGCTCGCTTGGCCAATACTCAACAGGATTTATCATAGTTCCTGGAACATTGCAGATCTGCTAGAACAAGGATGTCCAACCCTGGCCAGCTGTCCTGGAGCCTCCAAACCATCTTGTAGGACCAGCCAGCCACGGCAGCTGGAGACCTGATGTGCCAAGAGTACCGCTGGCTCAGGACTGGGTGTGCCTGGAAATTCACCAGAGTCGTCACGACACAGGGACATTGCTGGGAATGTCTCCACCTGGGAGACACTGTCTACGCCCAGGTGAAGAGCAGCCTTGGTGCCGGGCAGGGCCCTCTGCCTTCAGAACTCCAGCCCCAGCCTCTGAGGAAGGCAGCTCCAGGTCTACACCCATCTCTTCCCTCCTTGTCCCTCGCACGCCACGAGTGTCCCCTCCTGGGAAGCGGCCTCTGTGTCCTCCTCATCCTGGTACAGCTTGATTCATCTAAACAGAACATGCCAGGTGGTATAGACAGGTGGCCCAGCCTCCTCAGGGAAGTCTGGAAAAACCCAGGAAGCAGGCCGAGCTCCCAAGAGATCAAGCTGGGCTTTCTCTGCCAGCCTCTGATAATGGGCACAAGGCTCGCACACCCTCAGGGACACAAAGGACAGGGGATGAGCCCTGGGTGGGGAGTCAGGAGCCCCGGGGCCTGGGCCTGGCATTGCCAGGATTACTGTATGACCTTGAGCAGAGCACTTCCTCTTGCTGGTCCTCAGTCTCCTCATCTGTAAGCGAAGGGTCTGAAACTAGATCACTGAGGCCCATTATAACACTTGCTTTTTATCCATCACATATCGTGGTCACCCTCAGAAAGCCTCATATAGTCCCCAACACAGACGCTTCACAGGCCCTGAAGCGGGACGTCATTTGAGTCAGAAATTGTTACTCACTCAGTCATATCTGAATCTCTGAAACCCCATGGATTGCAGCCCACCGGGCTCCTCTGTCCACAGAATTCTCCAGGCAAGAATACTGGAGTGGGTTGCCATGCCCTCCTCCAGGGGATCTTCCCGACCCAGGGATCGAACGCAGGTCTCCTGCATTGCAGGCAGATTCTTTACCATTTGAGCCACCAGGGAAGCCAAGCAGGAAGAGGCGGCAGGTCCACCTCTCACCTCCTGGGGGAGCCCTCACCACCCTCAGCTGAGGCTCGCGAGGAACACAACTTCCGGCAGGACTCTCCCTGAACCCACCTAGAAGAAACAGGCTAACACTCTAAACTGTAAAGGGGAGCTCATCACTTCATTCGCCTGTCAGACAATGAGGCACCGTCCAGATCCTGAATTAGGTCTTGAAAGTGACAGCTGTTCACCCAAAATATAATAAATTTGCCTCCTTGTCACTTGTTCATCAGGTCACAAGGGAACATAACAAAGGCCAGCTTTCATCACAGTCTGGTTACTGACAGGTATATCCTGGGCCAAGAACAGATCCCTGGGTCCTCCCAGCAGCTCACCGCAACACCAGCAAACAGAACACTGGGCAAAACACACATCTCTCCAGCCCCTCATGGTGCTGGTAGCAAGCTCCAGACAGAAAGCCCAAACCCAGGAACAGACAGGAAAGCTTTGCCACCTTGGAGAAGTCTCTTAGTCTCTGAGGATAAGAGTTATAATTGGACTGATGCAAGAGATAAAATATACAATACAGAGATATGTGCTTTATAAACAGCAAAAAAGTCACCCAAACAAACTGAGTAATGGTGAAAAAACAAAAGCGGTGTAGAATTTTCATGATGTACCATGTACTGGAATGAGCTTGCAAGAGCTCATTTTTAAATATTCAGGAATTTTGCTAGCCAGTTAACATTGTGTTCAGTAGCTTGAAATCACTGGAGAAGGAAATGGAAATCCACTCCAGTATTCTTGCCTGGAGAATCCCAGGGACTGCTGCTCCCATAATCCTGCTGCCGTCTATGGGGTAGCACAGAGTCGGACACGACTGACATGACTTAGCAGCAGCAGCTTGAAATCAGCTATACCAGGAGTATTTACATCTCAGAAATGTAAAAGCCCATCAAAGAAGGCTTTTTTCCCCCCCAGAAAGCCAAGTGTTCAATATTTACCAGCACACCACTGTTTATAAATAAGAGCAGTGCAAAAGGAGGCTGTTGCTTCAAACACATGCACCATAGCTTTATACATCCAAATGACTGTTGGCTAATTCAAGACAGTAAGCTTGGGAGGTTATACTCTTTCCTAACACTTACGAAACATTTTTGGGACTTCCTTGGCAGTCTAATGGTTAAGACTCTGCGCTTACAATGTAGGAGGGCACAAGTTCAATTCCCTGGTCAGGGAAGATCCTGCATGACACATGGTGTGGCCAAAAAAAAATTTCCACTTCCACAAACATGTATTGAGATCTACTACATGTCAGGCACCAAAAATTCAAAAACAAAAGAAAACAAAATCAAACAAAAACTTTCCTGAACTGCTCACAGGGTGGCAGAGGAGTGAGGCAGCATATACCACGGGAGAGTCCGGGAGTGGAGCGGCCTGAAAGCTGGTTGGAAGCCACAGGGAAGGGCACTGTGGGCAGAGGAAATGGCACGTGCAAAGGCACAGCGGGATGGGTGATAAGACAACTTTTTAACGATTCTCTCTAGAATAGGCTTTGAGGAGGTTTTAAAGTTGATCTACTATAGGCAGGGTAACGGAGAAGGCGATGGCACCCCACTCCAGTACTCTTGCCTGAAAAATCCCATGGATGGAGGAGCCTGG
>SJYA01006274.1:8234-21983 GCA_006410615.1 Neotragus moschatus | reverse complement strand
TTCTCCAGGGGATCTTCCCAAGCCAGGGATAGAACCCAGGTCTCCCACATTGCAGGAAGATTCTTTACTAGCTAAGCCACAAGGGAAGCCTGAGAATACTGGAGAGGGTAGTCTATCCCTTCTCCAGCGTATCTTCCTAACCCAGAAATTGAACAGGGATCACCTGCATTGCAGGCGGATTCTTTACCAATTGAGCTATCAGGGAAGTGCCATTATACATGTACACACACACACACACACATACACACACACTCCCTCTTTAGTCTCCCCCCATTCCTACCACTTTTGGTCATCACAGAGCACCAGTCTGGGCTCCCTGTGTTACACAGCAGCTTCCAGCTTATTATTTATTTTATACATGATAGTGTATATATGTCAATGATACTTTCTTAATTTGAACTACCCTCTTTTTTCCCCTGCTACTGATGATAGTAAATGGCCAGTCATCATTCAGTAGTCACTTTAAGCCTGATAATTCAATTTGATTTGGGATCGTATGTTTTTTTGCAAAAGGCAAGTTTTCTCCAAATTCTTCTACTTTCTTAATTTTTCTTTTAAGATGTATAATTTTATTCAGCTAAAGCTAAATGAAAATAAGCTATTTTAAGTTTCTAGCATGGCTTATAAGGCCATATGTCATCTGATTTCTTTCAAACTCTCTGCTTCTTCACTACTCTTCCCCCCACCCCCCGCCACTGGGATTCAGAAATAATCTCCATCAACACAGCTATTTTTTTAACCCTCCAATTTTGTTTCTATCTAAGAATTTATACTTACCCTTTTCTCTGCTTTAATGCTCCCTCAACCTGATGTATTCCTGCTTAGCAGCCTCCCTCATTTTATTCAGGTCACAGTTTATGGAAAAACTTACCAAAGGGTATTATGCTAATTATTCTATACAAAGCAATAGTATCAATGTTCATAGCTCTCTATTATTTATTCTTTGTAAAAGAGCATAGAGATCTCTGATATTGTAATAGGGAAGAATAAACGGATCAATATTGGATCTTTTTTTTTTTTTACTTTAACCTCCGTATTTTATTGCTTTTGCTACAAGTTAAGAATTTTGCCTATAGCTTGAAATATACAGGATAGCCCATTCTCAAGGCTCTGATTTTTAAATATATAACACTTTATCATTCATAGCAAGATTTAAAAAAATTACATAACAGAGACTAACATCTACTTTACTGGATGTTTACATGAGCATTAAGACCTGAACTAGTTGCAATAACAAAGGATTCTGACACAAAAGTTTGTAAGAACCAATTTTGCTGTCTCTCCTTTTGGAGCCTGAATTCTAACTGAGGGAAGACAATTCTTTGGGACACTCACTAGCCCACGATCTTATCAGTATGCTGACTTTCCAAATAAGGTCACTATTCATTGGCCAAAAACCTCATCTCTTGATTTATTACTACTACAAGCAATATGAGCTTGAACTTAGTAACAATATATATGTGTACTTGTTTATTTCCTATCTACTTTCTAAAGAACGTAAAAACAGATATGTTCTGTATTATTAGCTGTTATATCCTAGAAGATCAACTGATGCATATATATGGTTCAATAAATATATGTTTGAATGAAATCAATAAACTCAAATATGCAGGTGACACCACCCTTATGGAAGAAACTGAAGAACTAAAGGGTTTCTTGATGAAAGTTAAAGAGGAGAATGAAAAAGTTGGGGGTCAGACAAGACACAAGGTCAAGTGAAAGTGAAAGTCTCTCAGTCATGTCTGAATCTTTGCAACACCATGGACTAAACAGTCCATGGTATTCTCCAGACCAGAATACTGGAGTGGCTAGCCTTCCCCTTCTCTAGGGGATTTTCCCAACCCAGGCATCAAACCAAGGTCTCCCACTTTGCAGGCAGATTCTTTACCAGCTGAGCCACATGGGAGGCCCACATAGGGTCATAGTTCCATATATTTCCCTTGATATTGATCTAATGGTAGGTTGCAGGAGCCTCGGACAGGGAATGAATAGCAGATTTGAATTAATGGAAGAAAAATCAGCTAACAACCAAGATCTTCCAAATGTACAAACTTAATTTAGAAAGGGCAGAGGAACCAGAGATTAAATTGTCAACATCCACTGGATCATAGAAAAAGCAAGGGAATTCCAGAAAAACACCTACTTTTGCTTCACTGACTATGCTAAAGCCATTGACTGTGTGGATCAGAACAAACTGTGAAAACTCTTAAAGAAATGGGAATATTAGACCACCTGACCTGCTTCTTGTAGAACATGTATGCAGGTCAAAAGGCAAAAGTTAGAACCAGACATGAAACAATCGACTGATTCAAAATTTGGAAAGGCTGTATATTGTCACCCTACTTATTTAACTTACATACAGAGTACCTTGGGCTGCAAGGAGATCCAATCAGTCCATTCTAAAGGAGACCAGTCCTGGGTGTTCATTGGAAGGACTGATCCTGAGGCTGAAACTCCAATACTATGGCCACCTCATGCAAAGAGTTGACTCATTGGAAAAGACCCTGGTGCTGGGAGGGATTGAGGGCAGGAGGAGAAGGGGACAACAGAGGATGAGATGGCTGGATGGCATCACTGACTTGATGCACATGAGTTTGGGTGAACTCCGGGAGTTGGTGATGGACAGGGAGGCATGGCGTGCTGAGATTCATGGGGTCGCAAAGAGTCGGACACAACTGAGCGACTGAACTAAACTGAATTGAGTACATCATGCAAAATGCTAGGCTGGATGAAGCTCTAGCTGAAGCCAAGATTGCCCAGAGAAATATCAATAACCCCAAATATGTAGATGGAACCACCCTTATGGCAGAAATCAAAGAAAATTAAAGAGCCTCTTGATGAAGGTGAAAGAGGAGAAAATTCTCAGTTAAAACTCAACTTTCAATAAAAGGTGAAAGAGGAGAAAATTCTCGGTTAAAACTCAACTTTCAAAAAAAGAAGGTAATGACATCTAGTCCCATTATTTCACAGCAAATAGATGGGAAAAAAAATGGAAACCATGACAGACTTTATTTTCGTGGGCTCTAAAATCGCTGTGTATGGTGACTGCAGCCACAAAATTAAAAGATGTCTTGTTCCTTGGAAGAAAAGCTACAACAAACTTAGACACCATATTGGAAAGCAGAAATATCACTTTGCCATCAATGGTCTCACCAGTCAAAGCTATGGTTTTTCCAGTAGTCATGTACAGATGTGAGAGTTGGACCATAAAGAAGTCTGAATGCTGAATAACTGATGCTTTCAAATTGTGTTGCTGGAGAAGACTGTTGAGAGTGCCTTAGACTGCAAGCAGATCAGATCAGTCACGCCTAAAGGAAATCAACCATGAATATTCATTGGGAGGACTGCTGCTGAAATGAAATTCCAATAATTTGGCCAGCTGATGAGAAGAACTGACTCATTGGAAAAGACCCTGAGGCCGGGAATGATTAAAGAAAAGAGGAGAGGGGAAAAACAGAGGATGAGATGGTTGGCTGTCATCACAGATTCAATGAACATGTGTTTGAGTAAACTCCAGGAGATGGTGAAGGACAGGGAAGCCTAGCGTGTTGCAGTCCATGTTGTTGCGCAGTGTTGGACATGAGTTAGCAACTGAACAAGAACAAAATAGAGTGTCTACATGGAAGAACAGAGAGAGACAATCTACCTATCAAAAGCAAAACATACATGCTTTTCAAATGTATATGGAACATTTTCCAGGATAGACTAGATGTTAGGCCATAAAGTAAGAATCAATAAATTTAACATAATTGGCACTCTACAAAACATATTCTCTGACCACACTAGAATAAATTAAAAGCAATGACAGGAAAGCATTTCTGAGATTCACAATATATATTAATTTTAAAATACACTACTATATAACCAATGACTCAATGAATAAATCACAGAAACAACTTAGTTTGATAACAAAAGAATTTGATATAAAAATAACTAAGAAATGTAACATTCTAAATATTGGGGTATACAACTAAAATAGTGTATAGAAGGAAGTTTATAGAGTTAAATAGCTCCGTTATAAAAAAGAAATCGTTTAAATCAGTCTTCTGTCCTTCTATATTGATAAACAAGGTGGTGAGGAAAGATAGATATAAATCTGAAGCAAGCAGAAGTAAGAAATAAAGATGGAAACAATAAATATTAAATCATATTTAATCTAGTTACAGCATAAAAACAATAGAGAAAAATAATTGACAACAAAATTTGTTTCCCTGAAAAAACAAAACAAACCCAAAACTTTTAACTGGAATGATGCAGATAGAAGAGAAAGAAAGAAAAGACCTAATTTATCAAAATAAGAAATAAAAGAGTGAGAATTGCTACCCACTTATGAATATAAAGAGAACTAGTGGTGATAAAACAATAATAATTCATGCTGAAAAATTAGATAACCTACTAAAATGGACAAATTCTCAGTAAGACACAAGCTACCAAAACTGACTCAGGAAGAATTAGAAAAGCTGAGCTGAAATGGTAATGTAAAAAATTATCACAAACAAAATCCTAGGCCCAGAAATATTACCCAGTGAATCTGCAATCATTTAAACAACACTTAATACCAATCCACAAAGAGCCAGACATGATTGAGTGACTGGACTGAACTGAACTGAACTGATATCAATCCTTCTCAAACTCTTTTAAAATATAGAGAATAAAAACTTCCCAACTCACTCAATAAGGACAGTCTTAGTTTGACATCAAAACTAAACAGGTATATCACAAGGGAAGAAACTATTTTGAAGTAAATAAGAATTTTAAAAATCTATAAAAAACTGAGAGATAAAATTAAAGCTATGCTAAAAAGCAAAATGGCAGCACTGTATGCATATATTGGAAAAGACAGAAAGTATCAAGTCAGTAATCTAAGATCCCACCTCTAGAACTAGTAAAAGGAGAACAAAATAATATTAAAAAGAAGGAAGAAAGCAATAAATAAAAAAGCAGAAATCACTGAAATTTAAAAAAGCAATCAAACAAAAAGTTTTTTTCATTCAAAAAAATACAATGTACATACTCTATCAAGAATGTGAAAAAAAAAAAAAAAGAAACACAACTTATCAATAACAGGGATAAAATAGAAGCTATTACTACAGACACTGCAGACATCAAAAATATACATATTTAAAGTGATATAAACTACTCTACATATAAATTTGATGACTTAGATTGAATGGGTCAAATCTCTCCAAGTTACCAACTAATATATACAATATGAAAGATCTATAGCTACTAAAGAAATTAAATTTCTGATTTAGAAATCTTCTTAAAAAAAAAATCTCCTGGCCCAAATAGATACACTAGAATATTCTATCACAAGTTCACGAAAAGTTAACATAAATTCTACACAATTCTTCTCAGAAATAGAAGTATAGAAAACACTTTCCAAGTAATTGCTGTGTGACTCTAATACCAAAAACAGTCCATGTTAGTTTAAAGTAGGAAAACTACAGACCAATAATTCTCATGAACATAAATGCAAAATCATCAGAAAAATATCACCAGAATACAGCAATATACAAAATAATTACACTTCATGAACAAACGGAGTTTGTTCTTTTGAGATCAGCCTGGTTCACTATTCAGTAACAGTCAATGTAATACATCTTATTAAGAGGCTAATAAAAATTACATAATCCTATTGAACAATGCAGAAAATAATTGAAAAGTTTTAGAAAACATCCATGTTAAAAAAAAAATCTCCAAAAAACAGGAATAGAAGAGAACTTATTCATCTTTGTAATTAATATCTAAGTAAAATATACCATTATGTGACTAAACAGTGAAAGACAAAATGCCTTCTCCCTCAATATCTGAAACTTCACTCTCACCACTCTTATTTACTACAGTACTGTGATTTCTAGGCAATACAATAAGATAAAAAGTAAAATAAAATCATATTACCAGAATCAGAAAAGAAAAAACTTATTTTCCCTATTTTAAGATGAAGTTATTGTTTATATAGAAAACCCTAAAGAATTTGCAAAGATCTACTAGAAGTAATAGCTGGATAAGGATATAAAATAAATATACATTATATTTCTAAATACTAAAGTAAACATAAATACCTGGAGAAGGAAATGGCAACCCAGTTCAGTACTCTTGCCTGGAAAATCCCATAAACAGAGGAGCCTGGTAAGCTATGGTCCATGGGGTCACAAAGAGGGAAACAATTGAGCGACTTCACTTTCACTTTCAAACATAAAAACAACTGTATTTTTAGATAATAGCACTGAGCACATGTAACTGAAGCTAACAATGTATTACCAGTTATACGCACTCAAAAAAAGTAGGGGAAATTCTAATATTTATAGAATTTATGTACTGAAAACTATAAAATACTGATGTTGAGAGATTAAAGAAAATCTGAATAGATGAAGACCATGTGCCTATGGATGGTAGTGTAAAAAATGAGGAAGATGCCAAATATCTTCAAGTCATATAAAAATTTAAGACATTTTCTATCAAAATCTCAGTAAGACTTTTAAATTATGGGTAAATGTTTTTTTAGATTTGTATGGAAAAGCAAAAGAAGTAGCAGAAACAATTTTGGAAAAGAACAAGTTGAATAAAGTCGATCTACTAGATTTCATAACTTATTATATGGCTATAATAATCAAGACTCTATGGTATTGCTGGAGGGATTTTCACATAGAATGATGGACTAGAATTAAGAAGCCAAAAATATATCTACACAAACAGGCACAGCTGGTTTTTGTCAAAGTTTCAAACATAATTCAAATGGGAAAGATAGTCTTCTGAACTAACGGTACTGGAACAATTGCATTTCCATAAGGATAAACAAAAACAAATAAATAAACAAAAAATTAAGTTGGAGAAAATCCTTGGTATCTGGGGCGAGACAAAAAGTACCTAATGTCGACACCAAAATATGATTCATCAATGCAAAAATTGACAAGTTGGACTTATAAAGATTAAAAAATCTTTACTTAACACTGAGAAAAGGATGAATATAAACCATAGACTGGCAGAATATATTTGTAAATCACATATATCCTACAAAGGACTGGTATCTATATTACATAAAAAATTCTCAAATCCCAACCCTAAAACAAACAACAAAAACTCCAGCTAGAAAACAGACAAAAATATAAAGAGATATTTTACTGAATAAGATATACAGATGCCAAATAATTGCAAGAAAAGATGTTGAACATCAGTATAAATAAGAGAAATGCAAATTAAAACCACAGTATAAAATCATTTATATATCTATCAAATGGTTAAAATAACAACAACAACAAAAACAGTGAAAACCAAATTTTGCAGTGGATATGAAGAAACAATCACTCATACACTGCTGGTGAGTTTGTCCAAGTATACGCTCTCTGGAAAAGTTTGGTAGATCCTTACATCAAACATGCAGCTACCATACGACCTAGCAGTAACACCCTTTGATATTTACTTTAGATAAATGAAAGTGTGTACACATAATTATTTTTGAAGCTTTCCTAAAAAAGCTTATAGAATACAAAAAATAAAACTTTCTTCTGAAAATATAAATTTTTACATATGAGGATTAATTTAATATTTCTTAAATAATCCCATAAGATAATAGTTCACAGCTCTTATTTTAGTAGAAGAAATAAATGACCTGAGCTTGATAATGTCCAAAAGCACATATAATTATTCCAAAATAAACTTACATAACATAATAAATTGTATAAAGCAATTATTATTTTGTTATAAATGAAGTATGGAAAAGCTAACAACTTTTATTTTCCTAAAAACACAAAATAGCTAAAATTAGTAAATTTGTCTTATTATCCCATTTCAACAAGTACTCTAATATAATAGCAATAAAACCTTAAATGGTGGAGAGAATAAGATGGCAGAGGAGTTGGTGGATGTGGAGCACATCTCTCTCCATGCATACATCAGACACAAGTGCATGCAGAACACCAGATGAGAGAGGACAGGAGTACATGACCAGTGGAAGGGAATATACAGAACCATCCAAAACTTGGTAGGATGAATGAACTAGGGGGGAAACAGGAGTGTTAGTAGGACTGGACCTGCCCTCAGAGGGTGAGGAACTGAAGCAAGGGTTGATCAGGTCAACTATCTGAGTCAGAAGAAAAACACTTAAGGCTGAGAGTGAAATAGCTGATCTGTGGCAGTGTAAATATAATCAGAATTAGTCCTTACCTCAGCCATACATACCCCAGAAAGGGATGCAGGTCCCCTGGATGCCACAGAAGCTGGTAGCTGGAGTTTAGGGATTGTGGAGCAATCTCAGGCCGAGGACTGCTGTTGACTTCAGACAGATGGGTCAAGGGAATGTGAGAGAGGAGACTGTGGTAGGAAATGCCTGTGAAGGAAAACTGGGCAGCCATGGAAGCAAGGCAATACTGCCAAGTCATGCAAAGGGGGTGGAACCATTACCATAACCTCTCTCTCCCCACACAATAGCATTAGCAGCTGAACAATAGAGTGGATGGCCCATCAAATGCCTGATGCACTGAACTAGAGTAGGACCTCATCCAGGGTGCCCCTTTAAGGGCCTGATATGCCAATCAACAGAGTGGGGCCCCAGCCAGGGGGGCTGCCTCTATGTGCCTGCCACACGGAAAAAAGAAAAGGATCTCAGACAAGAGAGAGAAGGATCCCAGACAAGAGAGCCTCTCAGTGTCTGAAAGGGGAAAAAGACTGACCAAAGAGGCCTTCTGATTTGCCAGCTACAAGAAGCTGAAAAAAAAAAGACCCTGATAGAGCCATAACTCCTGAGGCAGAGGCAGCCCATGTCCCCACACACTTTGGACCGCCAGGGTCCCAGCAAGCCAAGCAGCTGCACCACCATCATGTTCAATTTTCATGGGGGCAGAGCTGCCACAGGTACACACACACAAAAATCTTGCATCTACACGTGCAGGGTCACTTCGATAGTATTCAACTCTTGGCGGCTCTGTAGACTGTGCCCTGGATGGCATCATTGACTTGATGGACACAAGTCTGAGTGAACTCTGGGAATTGGTGATGGACAGGGAGGCCTGGCGTGCTGTAATTCATGAGGTCGCAAAGAGTCTGACACGACTGAGCAACTGAAATGAATTGAACTGAACTGAGACTGTGCCCTGGCAGGCTTCTCTGTCAGTGGGATTCTCTAAGTATGCTGGAGTGTATTGACCAATGCTGGTTGCCATAACCTCCTAGAGCACTATATTTACTGCTGCCCTAGCCACCAATTCCCCTGAGTACCTGATGCTGCCAGAACCCCCACAAACCAAGCAGCTGCACCACCTCTAAAACTGGCCCTCACAGGGCAAAACTCAAGTCCTCCAAGGCAGCCTCAGGAGCAAACCCCAGTGGGCAATCCACATGCAGGGGTGGAAATACAACCAAAATTGATACCTAGGGACAGTTTGGCTAAGGAAGAAGATGCAAAATCGTCTCACCAGCTGTAGATTAAAACCACCATGCAGATTAAATCCACATGATCAACTAGGCAGACTTTGTGTCTACAGAATATATAAAAGAATACTGAGAGCTCCCACAAAAGTAAACACACTAGTTCTGATAGCTGTGGACACTGGAAGCAAGAACAGACAGGAGTAGGACTAGATTAGAATATGAGTGGCCCTCATAGCAGGTCCAGAGACCAGCACGGTGTTGGAAGGCATCCTAGGGAGATGAGGTGAACTGTGATTCCCAGTGAGGGAAAGGATGCTGACAGCAGTGACTCAAGAAAAATATTTATTATACTTATGTTTTGACTTGTTCTATAGATTCTTTTGGATTTTTCTCTCCCCACCCCATTGTAGTTGTCAATTTTATTGCCACTATGAAATCTAACTGAGTTTTTGAGCTTTATTTCCCCTCAGTCACATATTTTTATTGTTGTTATAAACCTCTGCCACTGTGTTGGGCTTTGGCAGTTCTGTGTAGTTTTCCTTTTTTATTTTTCTGTCTTTTCTCTTTCTTAATTTTAATTTTTAAACCTATTGTTATGTTTTCACTTATAACATAACCTATTGTTATGTTATTTATTCACTTGTTTGCTTTTCCTGGGGCTTTCTTTGTGGCTCAAAGGTCAAAGCATCTGCCTGCAATGCGGGAGACCCAGGTTCAATCCCTGGGTCAGGAAGATACCCTGGAGAAGGAAATGGCAACCCACTCCAGAACTCTTGCCTGGAAAATCCCCTCAAGAGAGAAGCCTGGTAGGCTACAGTCCATGGGTTCGCAAAGAGTCAGACATGACTGAACGACTTTGCTTTTGTTTTTCCTACTGTTCTTTTCCCCTTGAAGTTAATCTTTAGTGTATATAAATCTTCTTTATCTACCTTGATTTAACTTTGTATATCTATTCTTTCCCTTTTCTTGCTTTCCTTTCCTCTCGATATATTTGTTAGTTTTATTTTCATTGCTTTATTCCTCAGTAGGCATCTTCCTTTAGTTTCGTTTTCATTTTATGCTTTAGTTAGTTTTATTCTTAACTGGTAGATGTAATTTTTAGTTTCCATTGTTTGCTGGGTTAATCTATTGTACTTTAGTTTTGTTGAACTGTGTTTATTTTTATTATGGGTGTATAGGTATATGTGTATATTCAGTTACATTTTTTATTGTTGCTATAAACCTCTGAGTTGGGCTTTTACAGTTCTATGGAATTTTCCTTTTTTAAAAAAATCTTTCTTCTTCCTTTTTCTATTTTTTCTATTATCTTTTTTAAAATTTTAATTTATATATTTTAATATTCATTATTTTTTCCTGCATTTTTTCCTTTATTTGTCTTTCCTACTGTTCTTTTCCCTTTGCAGTTAATCTTAATGAATATAAATATTCTTCATCTACCTCTATTTAACTTTGCATATCTTTTTTTAAATTTTCTTTCTTTCCTTTCCTCTCAACATATTTGTTAGTTTTGTTTCACTGCTTTATTTCCCACTTAGCTCCTTGCTTTAGTTTTGTTTCTGGTTTGTGCTTTAGTTAGTTTTGTTCTTAAGTGGTAAATATTTCTGATTTCCTTTGTTCATCAGGTCAATCTACTGCACTTTGTTTTTGTTGGACCGTTTTGTCTTTGCATATGGGTGTATAGGTTTATGTGTATATTAAATTATTTTAATTATTATTGCCTGATTTTGTAACTGCCATTTGTCTGGGGTTTATCTTTGGTTTCTCATTTTGGGGTATTTGTTTTAATGTCATGTAGTGCCATAACAAATCACTTGTGGAATATTCTTCCTGACCAGAGATCAAGCCCTGAGCCTTTGGAGTGGGAGCACTAACTCCAAGGCCCTAGACTACCAGAGAACTAACCCTAGGGAGTATCAAATAGTAGGAATTCACAAGAAAGAAATCACTTGAACACAAGACCAGCCATCACCAAAAAACCAGTAGCACCCTGTGTAAGACACTTCATCTAAACAACAACAACAAAAATGAAAACCAAATCATCAGCAGACAAGATTACCGCCTCATTCAGCATTGCCCATCAGAGGAAAAACAAACAAACAAGTAAAACTCAGCACAAATATCACCCTATATGAAGCTTACTGAAACCACTGGATCAAACTTAGGAGGGCAGAATCCAAAAGGAAGAAAGAACTCAACCTTGAAGTCTAAGAAAAGGAGACCTCAAATGAAAAGGCAGAGAAATATTACACAAATGAAAGAACAAATTAGAAACACTGAAGTCCAAATAAATGAAGAGGAAATAGGCAAACTACATGAATAAATATTCAGAATAGTGGTGGTAAAGATGACAAAAAATCTTGAAAACAAAATGGAGAAAATGCAAGAATCAATTAACAAGGACCTAGAAGAATTAAAGAGTGAACATATGGGGAAAACACAATTACTGAAATTAAAAATACTCTGAAGGAATCAATAGCAGAATATTGGAACCAGAAGAATGAATCAGTGCGCTGGAAGATAGAATGGTGGAAATAACTTCTGAAGAGCAGAATAAAGTAAAAAGAATGAAAAGAACTGAGTATAGTCTCAAAGACTTCTGGGACAATATCTAATGCACCAACATTCTAATTGTAAGGGTCCCAGAAGAATAAGAGAAAAAGAAAGGGTATGAGAAAATTTTTGAAGACATTATAGTTGAAAATTTCCCCACCATGGAAATGGAAATAGTCAATCAAGTCCAAGAGGCACAAAGAATCCCATACAGGATTAAACCAAGGATAAACATGCCAAGACACATAATAATCAAACTAACAAAGATTAAACACACACAAAAAAGTAATATTAAAAGCAGCAAGGGAAAAGCTGTAAGTAACATACAAGGGTGGAGAAAGCAATGGCGACCCTCACAAGTACTCTTGCCTGGAAAATCCCATGGATGGAGGAGCCTGGTAGGCTGCAGTCCATGGGGTCACTAAGAGTCAGACACGACTGAGCGACTTGACTTTCACTTTTCACTTTCATGCATTGGAGAAGGAAATGGCAACCCACTCCAGTGTTCTTGCCTGGAGGATCCCAGGGATGGGGGAGCCTGGCAGGCTACTGTCTATGGGGTCTCTCAGAGTCAGACAAAACTGAAGCAATTTAGCAGCAGCAGCAGCAACATACAAGGAAAACCCCAGACATTTAACAGCTTATCTCTCAGCAGAAACTCCACAGGCCAGAAGGGAATGATATATTTAAAGTACTGAGAGGGAAAAATCTACAACCAAGACCCCTATACATGATAAGGATCTCATTCAAAATTGAGAAAGAAATAAAAAGCTTTTCCGACAAGCATAAGTTAGGATAATTCAGTACCATGAAACCAGCTTTACAAAAAATGTTAAAGGGACTTATATAGTCAAGAAATACAAGAGAAGGAAAAAGATGTACAAAATCAACCCCAAACAATTAAGAAAATGGAAATAGGAACTTACATATCTATAATTACTTTAAATATAAATGTATTACATGCTCTAACCAAAAGACACAGACTGACTGAATGGATACAAAAGAGGACCCGTATATATGCTGTCTACAAGAAACCCATTTCAGACCAAAAGACACATATTGACTGAAAGTGAGAGCATGGAAAAATATATTCCATGCAAAAGGGAAGCAAAAGAAAGATGGAATAGCAATCGTCACATCAGACCAAAAAAGACCTTAAAATAAGGAGGATTACAAGAGACAAGGAAGGACACTACATAATGATCAAGGATAAATCCAGGAGGAAGACATAATGATTGTAAATATCTATGCACTCAACATAAGAGCACCTCAATACATAAGACAAACACTAACAGACATAAAAGGAGAAATTGACAGCAACACAATAAAAGCAGGAGTCTTTTACACCCCACTCACTAATGGACAGATCATCAAAAGAGAATATTAGTAAGGAAACATAAGTCTTAAATGATACATTAGATGAGATGGATCGCCTTGATATCTTCAGGATATTCCATCCAAATGCAGAATGCATCTTATTCTCAAGTGGACATGGAACATTCTCCAGAATAGACCATATCTTGGGTCACAAATCAAACCTCAGTAAATTTAACAAAGTTGAAGTCATATCAACCATCTTTTCTGACCACAGCACTATGAGACTAGATATTAATAACAAGGGGAAAAAAACTGTAAGAATCACAAACACAAAGAGATTAAACAACACATTTCTAATAACCAACAAGTTACTGAAGAAATAAAAATGGAAATCAAAAACTTCCTAGAAACAAATGACAATGAAAACATGTCAACACAAAACCTATGAAATGCAGCAAAAGCAATCCTAAGAAGGAAGTTAACACAATCCTACCTCAAAAAAAAAAAAAAAAA
>SJYA01006273.1:6889-22167 GCA_006410615.1 Neotragus moschatus | reverse complement strand
CTTTTCATGAGTGACCTTTTCATGAAATTGTAAGTGTATTTCACTGTGACAATTGCTATTTGTTTTTTTAATACTGTAAAGTAACACCAAAGTTCACAAAAAGAGACTATGCTAAGTGGTCTGCATTTTAAAAGACCAAGAGATTTTGCTAGCTTTTGTAGTTCTAAAATATTTGGGATCTGTGGAGTAATCACTAAATTGTTTCCAATGCTTAATAGATCGTGAAAGAAGTATTTCTCTTCCCTCATCTTCCATTTCTAGATGTCCTTTCAGCATCCCAAATTTCTGGAACTTTTTCCTTTCTCTCTTTGTCAACTATAACAGTCAAGGATAGTACAAAAACTTTCAAGTTAGTCAGCTGCCAGTGAATTCTACTGCTACAGATATTCTGTCACTTGGGCTGTTTATGGGGTATCAGGAGTTGTCACCTACATTAGAGGGCAGAAAGAATATTTTGTCATTATATACCCTTATGATTCTAGTTGTTGTAGTTGTACAACAACATCCAGTTGTACAAATGCATAGTCCCAAGAAGAGCAAGTTTTTTTATTCTAATCTAAAAACAATAAAATAATTTATTTTGTATATTAGTATTCTGATTTTTTATGTGGGGAAATTTGTGTTCTGTTTTGTCACAGGTGGTTATCTTTAAAATTAATTTTATATAGTTAGGATAACATCTAACAATCAGCTACTGCAGAGCTGATTCAGTTTATAGAAATCTTAGATGGATAAACTTACAAGAATTCTATATTTTTAAATCCAGTGCTTTATAAAACCATGTATAAAATAATACCTTTTATTACACACTTGGCTTTCAGAAGCACATGATTTAAAGCCAGGTGTACTCTAAGCTCTTTGACTCATTTATTATGCATTAATAGAAAATGTCCAATAAATAGTTGCTGGTGATGGGGCAATTTTGAATGCATTCTTTGCCAAAGAAATCCCAGTGAGGTGTGGCTATTTCCTAAGGCACAGTATATCTGGCTCTGGTTTTAAATAAGCAGTAGTTAGCTTTATTGAGGGGACTAGACAGAGTTCGCTAGAGGAGTCAGCCAGAATTTGGAAGTGGGATACTGCTGACTCTTAGCCCTGTTTCTAGTAACTACCCCACCCTGCTGTTCCCAAGAGAACAAATGTACATTTGATGACTGAGCAGGTGGCATGAGCTGCAGCAATAAACAGTTCTTTTCCTGTAAGGGAGCAGGACTAGGTTTATGGATTCATGAGCTTTCCTGTGGGGGAGCCATTATGTCCAGTTAAAACTGTAACTGAAAACATCCATCTCTATCAACTTCTCGGTAATTTTACTCATGTGTAGTCCAAAATCTCTCAGCACTGTTCCCCTTGTCAATTTATTTAAGCACATGCACAGCCAGCTTCTTTGCTGAAAAATAGCATGGGGACATCTAAAAGTTAGTTTGTGCTATTTAGAAGTGGCTATGGATTTAGTCCACCTGCAAGTCAATGTTAGGGAAAGGAAATGGATAGAGATTCAATGGGCCTCCTTCCCTATTTTTCATGTGTTTACTTCCTCTGCTTCCCTAATGAACTCTGTAGTTTTGGAATTCCAAACCACTAAATGGAATTAAGATACAGGCTCATTATTTAAAGCCAAAAGGTTATAATCAACTCCCTTCCAACAATCAACCAATATCCTTTTGTTTACTTGAAATATAACAGGAAAACACTACCTTGTAGCTAAATGACTTGGAGAGTTATTTTCATAACGGCTTGTTGAATTTTCCTAATTAATCAGAAGTCTTTGGCACAAAGAGATCAACTATTGAGACCTGAGACACAGGGCTGGCAGAAAATTTGTCAGCAGAAATTGTCTTTTGTGCAATCTATGCGCTACCTGGCACAAAAAGTACTTTGGAAATCTTGATTATGATTACAACACAATGGTTAATTAGCTGGGTCCTTACAAATTTCTTTAGACTCTTTGACACTAATGAATTAAGGAATGATAGTTTCCCTACTTTTGTATGCAAAAAGGAGGGTTGGTTTGCCTTGTTTTCCAAAGGATATCCCTTGTGCTGACAGTATTCCATGGCATGAGCCTCATGTTACTACAGCCAAAGACTGAAGCTGTCCAAAGAAAACGCTGACCCTCCTGGACTTAAGTAGGCCAAGGAGTTTTATGGTGAATGGAGGGTGATTGTAAAGTTAATCTCTTATTTATGTTACACTGTGATAATCTTGCTTAAGAGTTACAACAGCCACAAAAGTCAGGAAGTTGAAAAGAACTAAAAAAAAAAAATTGAGAGGAAAAAAAATGTAGACAAACTTTTCTTGTTGTTGTTACTAGTGTAAATTTGATGGAGTGTATGCTCAAAAAGTATTTTTTGTTAGTGTAACTAAATGCATATATTTTATAATCATGTATATTTAAATAAATACAGTATAGGATGTTCTGAACTGTATATTAGTAAAAGTGAATTCCATATAACGTAATTTTAAAAATTTGGATGAAATGTGAACCTAAATTGGAAAACATTCTCAGTATCTCAGAAATGATTTATGATTAATTTAAGATGAGTTAGAATAAATAAACTTGTCAAGGAATAATTTTTAAAAAATGGTTTTGCATTTTAAAGTTCCTTTATAGATATTGTCAGTAAAGACAGAGTAAAATAGAACTTTTAAGCCTCGTGTGAAATGTTCAGATTAGATGAGAAATTATTTCCTGTGGGGAATAAGTCACCAAAAGTTCTAAAGCATTTTTCTTTAGGGGCTCTTTAAAAGATCATCTTGTCTGGACAGTGTGTGTGTGAATATGGTGAATCACAATAAGTGATTTCAAAAAATAGAAAATGTTCCATGAGTAGGATTTTACTTCATCTAAAATAATTAATATGTAAAATAAAAAGTTAATTGGATTCCACTAGAGAAACAGAAAACAAGCAAAGTTTTATAGAAGCTTTCATTGTTTCACAGAAAATAAACATCTCCCAGGATGCATGTTGTTGCTGTAAGCACTATAAAGTTGTTAGCTTGGATTTTGGCTCCTTTTTTACCTGAACCTAATAGTCCCTGAATTCATATCTAATCTCAAACATATAACAGTATGTTTAAATCTCAAAGTACCATAACAGTACATATTAAATTTTGCCAATATCAATACTATTTCTTACTGTTGAATATAATGTTTCTGAAAATTACTAATCATGTATCATTAGCAACAGAGCTACCAGAGAAGTGAAAAGACCGTTTCTCCACAGACAGTCTTTCCCACCAGGAAGCTTCCATAAGCCTCTTATCCTTATCCATCAGAGGGATAAAAATCACAATCACATAAGACTAATGAAAATGATCACATGACCACAGCCTTGTCTAACTCAGGAAACTATGAGTCATGCCACATAGGGCCAGACAAGATGGACGGGTCATGGTGGAGAGTTCTGACACAATGTGGTCCACTGCAGAGGGAATGGCAAACCACTTCAGTGTTCTTGCCTTGAGAAACCCATGAACAGTATGAAAAGGCAAAAAGATATGGCACTGAAAGATGAACTCCCCAGGTTAAGAAATAACTCCAGAAAGAATGAAGAGACAGAGCCAAAGCAAAAACAACACCCAGTTGTTGATGTGACTGGTGATGGGAGTGAAGTCTGATGATGTAAAGAAAAATACTGCATAGGAAGCTAGAATGTTAAGTCCATGAGTCAAGGTGAATTGGAAGTGGTTAAACAGGAGATAGCAAGAGTAAATATCAATATTTTAGTAATCAGTGAACTAAGATGGACTAGAATGGTGAATTTAACTCAGATGACTATTATATCTACTACTGTGGGCAAGAATCCCTTAGAAGAAATGGAATAGCCCTCATAGTTAGTAAAAGAGTCTGAAATACATACTTGGATGCAATCTCAAAAAAGACAGTATGATCTCTGGTCATTTCTGAAGCAAATCATTCAATATCACAAAGATCCAAATCTATCCAAGTCTATGCCTTGAACAGTAATGTTGAAGAAGCTGAAGTTGAACAGTTCCATGAAGACCTACAAGACCTTCTAGAACTAGTACCCCAAAAAGATGTCCATTTCATGATAGGGGACTGGAATGCAAAAGTAAGAAGTCAAGAGATACCTGGAGTAAGAGGAAAATATGGCCTTTGAGTACAAAATGAAGCAGGGCAAAGACTAATAGAATTTGTCAAAAGAATGCACTGGTCATAGCCAACAGCTGCTTCCAACAACACAAGAGAAGATTCTACACATGGACATCACCAGATGATCAATACCAAAATCAGATTGATTATATTCTTTACAAAATAGATGGAGAAGCTCTGTACAGTAAGCAAAAACAAGACCAGGAGCTGACTGTGGATCAGATAATGAGCTACTTATTACAAAATTCAGACTTAAATTTAAAAAAGTAAGGAAAGCCAATAGGCAATTCAGTTATGACCTAAATAAAAATCCCTTATGATTGTAGAGTGGAAGTGAAAATAGATTCAAGGGATTAGATCTGATAGAGTCCCTGAAGAACTTTGGACGGAGGTTGGTGACATTGTACAGGAGGCAGGGATCAAGATCAATCCCAAGAAAAAGAAATGCAAAAAGGCAAAATGATTGTCTGAAGAGACCTTACAAACAGTTGGGAAAGGAAGAAAAGCAAAAGGCAAAGGAGTAAAAGAAAGATATACTCATTTGAATGCGGAATTCCAAAGAATAACAAGGAGAGACAAGAAATGTTTCCTCAGTGAACAAGGCAAAGAAATAGAGGAAAACAAAGGAATGGGGAAGACTAGAGATACCAAGGGAACATTTCATGCAAAGATGGTCACAATAAAGGAAAAAAATGGTATGGACATAACAGAAGCAGAGGATATTAAGAAGAGGTGGCAAGAATACACAGAAGACCTATACAAAAAAGATCTTTAAGATCCAGATAACCACGATGGTGTGATCACCCTCCTAGAGCCAGACATCCTGGAAAGCGAAGTCAAGTGGGCCTTAGGAAGCATCTCTACAAACAAAGGTAGTGGAGATTATGGAATTCCAGTTGCACTATTTCAAATCCTAAAAGACGTTGCTGTGAAAATGCCACACTCAGTATGCCAGGAAACTTGGAAAAGTCAGCAGTGGCCACAGGACTGGAAAAGGTCAGTTTTCATTCCAATCCCAAAGAGAGGCATTGCCAAAGAATGTTCAAACTACCTCACAATTGCACTCATCTCACACACTATCAAAGTAATGCTCAAATTTCTGCAAGCCAGGCTTCAACAGTATGTTAACCATGAACTTCCAGATGTTCAAGTTGGATTTAGAAAAGGCAGAGAAACCAGAGATTAAATTACCAACATCCATTGGATCACCAAAAAAGGACAAGAGCTTCAGAAAAACATCTATTTCTGATTTATTGTCTATGTTAAAGCCTTTGACTGTGTGGATCACAAAAAACTGTGGGAATTTCTCCTTAAGAAGAGAATACCAGAGCACCTTACCTGCCTCCTGAGAAATCTATATACAGGTCAAGAATCAACACATAGAACTGGACACAGTATGACAGACTAGTTCCAAATAGGGAAAGGAGAACGTCAAGGATACATATTGTCACTCTGCTTATTTAAGTTATATGTAGAGATCATCAAGCAAAATGCTGGACTAGATAAAGCACAAGATGAAATCAAGAGTGTCAGTGGTTGTGGTGCTTTTGTCGCTAAATCGTGTCTGACTCTTGCGACCCCATCAACTATAGCCTGCCAGGCTTCTCTGCCCATGGGATTCTCCATGCAAGAATATTGGAGTGTGTTGTCATTTTCTTCCCCAGGGGATCTTCTCAACCCAGAAATCAAACCTGGATTTCTTGCATTGCAGGCATATTTTTTACCAACTGAGGTACAAGGGAAGCCAACAAGATTGTTGGGAGAAATATCAATAACCTCAGGCACACAGGTGACACCACCCTTATGGCAGAAAGCGAAGAAGAACTAAAGAGCCTCTTGATGAAAATGAAAGAGGATAGTGAAAAAGTTGGCTTAAAACTCAACATTCAGTGAAAACTAAGATCATGCCATCTGGTCCCATCACTTCATGGCAAATATATGTGGAAACAATTGAAACAGTGAAAGACTTTATTTTTGTAGGCTCAAAAATCACTGCAGATGGTGACTGAAACTAGGAAATTAAAAGATGCTTGCTCCTTGGAAGAAAATCTATGACCAACCTAGATAGCATATTCAAAAGCAGAGATATTACTTTGCCAACAAAGATCCATCTAGTCAAAGCTATGTTATTTTCCAGTAGTCATTTTTGCATGTGAGAGTTGGACTATAAAGAAAGCTGAGCCCCAAAGAATTGATGCTTTTGAACTATGGTGTTGGAGAAGATTCTTGAGAGTCCCTTGGACTGCAAGGAGATCAAACCAGTCAATCCTAAAAGAAATCAATCCTGAATATTCATTGGAAGAACTGATGCTGAAACTGAAACTCCAATACTTTGGCCACCTGATGTTAAGAGCTGATGCATTGGCAAAGACATTGATGCTGGGAAAGATTGAAGGAGAAGGGGATGACAGAGGATGAGATGGTTGGATGGCATCACTTAACTGATAGAGATGAGTTTGAGTATGGTCCAGGAGTTGATGATGGACAGGGAAGCCTGGCATGTTGCAGTCCACTGGTCACAACGAGTCAGACATGACTGAGTGACTGAACTGACTGAGTCATGCATCATACCAGAAGATGTCCCAGAAAATAAAATGAGACTTTAAGATCATCATGGGACAATTTAGTTTTTTAGGAAATTCCATCCATCAGAATAGTGTTCACTAATGAATTTAGATAGGTTGGTTTAACTCCTCCAGTGTAATTATATATTAGCCTCAGGGATATAATACAGTCTTCTGAAGGATTCATGTATCAATAGCCATTGCCACTATTTCCCAGGAAATAGATCAAAGACCTCACAGATGTATTGCTTGTTTCTCTATACATCTCTGAAATAAAAGAATCTGTGTGACAAAGAAGATACTGTCAGAAAACTAAGACAAAAGAGGCATAAAGAGAGGACTTAAGGCATCCGTGTCTGTATGAGAAGGAAAGATCAGGAAATTCCAACTGAAGAGAAAGGAGCAATCTCAGCAGTATAAGTAGTGGAAAAAAAAAAAATCACACTGCCCCATGAACAAACTGAAGGAAAGTTTCAGGAAGGAAAAGGATGCACATCTTAGTCAAGAGCTAAGAAAAACCAAGAAGATGAAGTTGGCAGTAAAGAGTTGAACATGACTTAGTTACTGAGTGGGAGAAGGCAATGGCACCCCACTCCAGTCCTCTTGCCTGGAAAATCCCGTGGATGGAGAAGCCTGGTAGGCTGCAGTCCGTGGGGGCTAAGAGTCGGACACGACTGAGCGACTTCACTTTCACTTTTCACTTTCATGCATTGGAGAAGGAAATGGCAACCCACTCCAGTGTTCTGAGCAACAACAAAAGTCATCAAAGATCACAGCTTTTTCAGTTCTTGGTTCTGACACCCTGACTCTTAGCTTCACCGTAAAGTTCTGGAAAAGGGCCTGCAGCAATTCCAAGTATCTCTGCTGAAAGGAAAATGTCAGAGGAATGGCTTTTCATGTGACTTTCTCCTAAGCCTTCCTGTCTTATTGGCAAGATAGAGTTAACCTGGCCATTACTGAATTAGTCACTGGTGAGGAGACTAATGTTGACTTTATAATAGAATAAATTCATGTACTTTTAAATAAATGTCTTATCTTATTCACTTGTAAATTATTTCTCAGAGATTCCCACAATTTGAACTCATAGTAAATCATGGTCTAAACAAAAGAGATAGTCCTGACAATTGTAATGTGTTTCCCTTGGGGCAATTAAACAGAGTTAGAAGATCAGTTGATATGAAATGCAAATAATTCTACCTATTTGTGAAAAAAAGGTACATGAATAACTTGGATTGATGAAAACCAGAGATAATATAATCTGATGTACATCATTGAAATTAAAATTCTTCTTTTCAAATGTTTTATCCAAGTTTATGGTTCAGTTCAGTTCAACATACAGCCTTGATGTACTCCTTTCTCAATTTGGAACCAATCCACAGTTCCAAGTCTGGTTCTGTTACTTCTTGACATACATATAGATTTCTCAGGAGGCTGGTGGGGTTGTCTGCTATTTCCATCTCTTGAAGAATTTTCCACAGCTTGTTGTGATTCACACAGTCAAAAGCAAAATCAAAGAAGCAGAAATAGATATTTCTCTGGAATTAGCTTGCGTTTTTCTATGATCCAGTGAATGTTGACAATTTGATCTCTGGTTCCTCTGCCATTTTAAAATACAGCTTGAACATCTGGAAGTTCTCATGTCATGTACTGTTGAATTCTAGCTTGGAGAATTTCAAGAATTACTTTGCTAGTTTGTGAACTGAGTGCAATTGTGTGGTAGTTTTAACATTCTTTGGCATTGCCTTTCTTCGGGATTGAAATGAAAACTCACCTTTTCCAGTCCTGTGGCCACTGCTGAGTTTTCCAAATTTGCTGGTGTATTGACTGAAGCATTTTCACAGCATCATCTTGCAGGATTTGAAACAGCTCAACTGAAATTCCATCACCTCCACTAGCTTTATTCATAGTGACGTTTCCAAAGACCTACTTGACTTCACACTCCAGGATATCTGGCGTTAGGTGAGGGATCATACCATTGTGGCAATCTGGGTCGTTAAGATGTTTCATTTAGTTCTTTTGTGTATTCTTGCCAACTCTTCTTAATATCTTCTGCTTCTGTTAGGTCCATTCCGTTTCTGTCCTTTATTGTGCCCATCTTTGCCTGAAATCTCTCCTTGGTTTCTCTGATTTCTTGAAGAGATCTCTAGTTTTTCCCATTCTATTGCTTTCCTCTATTTCTTTGCATTGATCACTTAGGAAGGCTTTCTCATCCCTCCTTGCTATTCTTTAGACCTCTCCACTCAGATGGGTACATCTTTCTTTTTCTCCTTTGCCTTTTGTTTTTCTTTTCTCAGCTGTTTGTAAGGCCTCCCCAGACAACCATTTGGCCTTTTTTCATTTTTTTTCCTGCAGATGGTTTTGACTGTCGTGGCAAAACTTATCTATTCATATTGCTTTTCAAGTTTAACTTTCCACTCTCTAAATCTCATGGAATTATAAATGAAAACAACTGGCTAAAGTTGAATAAATTGGTATCTATAGTTTATACAACCAAGTCCTACAGAATTAAGTCCTAACTAAGAAAGAAATATGAGCACACACAAAAGGCTTGAAGTAAATAATATATACAGGGTCAAATTACTCTGATTTTTAGCTCAATCAAGTTTTCCTTTTGGCATATGTAAACATGTTATAGATAAATATTACAGTCTTTAATCTTGCTTGCATATACTTTTCAGTTGAAGAGAAAAAATATTTTTTGTTTTCAATTTTACCTCTGACCCTTTTAATGTGAAAACTGGAACAGGGAGTTAATATTTTTTTCAAATGATGTACATGTATAATATACTGTTTTTCCTTTAAAGAAATATTTGATAACTGCATCTGTACATAAAAAATCACTTATCATAAAAATTAAATTTATTTCCTGGATTTTATTGCCCCTAGATCTCTGGTAGAAGTAGAGGAAAACATTTTCATTGAGGTCCAGGGAATTCATGCAAATTAATATTAAAAAATGTAATTGAAAATATGAGTATCATCCAGAATAAGGCCATATATGGAAAACAATCGTCTCATTTTTAGGGACTTCAGATATTGAAATAGTCAGATGTGGAAAATATTAATAGTTATGTGTTAGTTTTCTAATGCTGCCATAACAAATAACCACAAAACTAGTATCTTGAAACAACACAAACTCTGAGAGTCTAGGTGTCATAAAATTAGGGTGTTGGCAGTGTTCTTCCTTTCTGGGACTTCAAGAAGTGAATCTACATGTTTCCTTTCCAGCTTCTAGAGACCAACTAAATGCCTTAGATCATGATCATCTTTCCATCTTTAAAGTCAATCATGTCGCAGGTCTCTGATCCTGCTTTTATTGTCACATCTCTTTCTCTGACATTTTTTCTACCTCTCTTTCCCACCTTTGGTGATCCTTGTGATAATATTGGGCTCACATAATCAGGATAATTTCCCTATCTGCTGATTAGCAATTTTAACTGCATGCGTATTTTAAATTCCACTTTCCCCTGTTCAGTTTAGTTCAGTCTCTCAGCCGTGTCCAACTCTTTGTGACCCCATGGACTGCAGCACGCCAGGCCTCCCTGTCCATCACAAAACCTCAGAGTTTATTCAAACTCATATCCATTGAGTCAGTGATGCCATCCAACCATCCCATCCTCTGTCAACCCCTTCTCCTTCCACCTTCAGTTTCCCAGCACCAGGTTCTTTTCTAATGAGTCAGTTCTTCACATCAGGTGGCCAAAATATTGGAGTTTCAATGTCAGCATCAGTCCTTCCAAAGACTATTCAGGACTGATTTCTTTTAGGATGGACTGGTTGGATTTCCTTGCAGGCCAAGTGACTCTCAAGAGTCTTCTCCAACACCACAGTTCAAAACTATCAACTCTTTGATGCTCAGCTTTCTTTATAGTCCAACTCTCACATCCATATATGACTACAGAGAAACCATAGCTTTGACTATACAGACCTCAGTTGGCAAAGTAATGTCTCTGCTTTTCAATATGCTGTCTAGGTTGGTCATAACTTTTCTTCCAATGTGCAAGCATCTTTTAATTTCATGGGTGCAGTCACCGTCCAAAATAAAGTCTTTCACAGGTTCCACTGTTTCCTCATCTATTTCCCATGAAATGATGGGACCAGATGCCATGATCTTCATTTTCTGAATGTTGAGCTTTAAGTCAACTTTTTCACTCTCCTCTTTCATTTTCATCAAGAAGCTATTTAGTTCTTCATTTTCTGCCATAAGGGTGATGTCATCTGCATATCTGAGGTTAATGATATTCCTCCCAGCAATTTTAATTTCAGCTTGTGTTTCATCCAGCCCAGTGCTTCCCTGGTGGCTCAGAGGCTAAAATCTCTGCCTGCAATGTGGGAGACCTGGGTTTGATCCCTGGGTCAGGAAGATCCCTTGGAGAAGGAAATGGCAACCCACTCCAGTATTCTTGCCTGGAGAATGCCATGGACAGAGGAGCTTGGTGGGCTACAGTCCACGGGATCACAAAGAGTCGGATACGACTGAGCAACTTCACTTCATTTCACTTCACTTCAGTGTTTCTCATGATGTGTACTCTGCATAGAAGTTAAATAAGCACTATAACAATATATAGCCTTGGTGTACTCTTTCCCAATTTGGAGCCAGTCTGTTGTTCCATATCCAGTTTTAACTGTTGCTTCCTGACCTGCATACAGATTTCTCAAGAGGCAGGTCAGATGGTCTGGTATTTGCACCTCTTTAAGAATTTTCCACAGGTTGTTGTGATGCACACAGTCAAAGGATTTGGCATAGTCAATAAAACAGAAGTAGATGTTTTTCTGGAACTCTCTTGCTTTTTTGATGGTTTAATGGAGTTGGCTATTTGATCTCTGGTCCCTCTGCCTTTTATAAATCCAGCTTGAACATCTGGAAGTTCATAGTTAACATAAAGCCTGGCTTGGAGAATTTTGAGCATTACTTTGATAGTGTGTGAGATGAATGCAATTGCAGTAGCTTGAACATTCTTTGGCATTGCCTTTCTTTGGGATTGCAATGAAAACTGACCTTTTCCAGTCCTGTGGCCACTGCTGTTTTCCAAATTTCCTGGCATATTGAGCGTGGCACTTTCATAGCATCATCTTTTAGGATTTGAAATAGCTCAACTGGAATTCCATAATCTCCACTAGCTTTGTTCATAGTGATGCTTCCTAAGGCCCACTTGACTTTGCTTTCTGGGATATCTGGCTCTAAGTGAGTGATCATACCATCATGATTATCTGAGTCATAAAGATCTTTTTTGTACAGTTCTTCTGTGTATTCTTGCCACCTCTTCTTAATATCTTCTGCTTCTGTTATGTCCATACCATTTTTTTTTCCTTTATTGTGCTCATCTTTGCATGAAATATTCCCTTGGCATCTCTAGTTTTCTTGAAGAGATCTTTAGTCTTTCCCATTCTTTTGTTTTCCTCTATTTCTTTGCACTGATCACTGAGGAAGGCATTCTTGTCTCCCCTTGCTATTCTTTGGAATTCTGCATTCAGATGCTTATATCTTTCGTTTACTCTTTTGCCTTTGCATCTCTTCTTTTCACAGCTATTTGTAAGATCTCCTCAGACAACCTTTTTGCCTTTTTGCATTTCTTTTTCTTGGGGATCGTCTTGATCCTTGCCTCCTATACAATGTCATAAATCTCCATCCATAGTTTCTTCAGGGACTCTGTCTATCAGATCTAATCCCTTGAATCTATTTCTCAATTCCACTATATAATTGTAAGGGATTTTATTTAGGTCATACCTGAGTGGTCTAGTGGTTTTCCCTACTTTCTTCAATTTAAGTCTGAATTTTGCAATAAGAAGTTCATGATCTGAGTCACAGTCAACATCTAGTCTTGTTTTTGCTGACTGTATAGAGCTTCTCCATCTTTGGCTGCAAAAAATATAGTTAATCTGTTGTTTTTGGTATTGACCATCTGGTGATGTCCAAGTGTAGTCTTCTCCTGTATTATTGGCAGAGGTTGTTTGTTATGACCAGCACGTTCTCTTGGAAAAACTCTATGAGCCTTTTTCCCTGCTTCATTTTGTACTCTAAGGCCAAATTTGTTACCACAGGCATTTCTTGACTTCTTACTTTTGCATTCTAGTCCCCTTATAATGAGGAGGACAATTTTTAGGAGTATTCATTCTAACACGACTTTCAGGTCTTCATAGAACTCTTCAACTCTAGCTTCTTCACAATTACTTGTTTGGGCATAGACTTAGATTATTGTGATATTGAATGGTTTGCTTTGGAAACGAACAGTGATCATACTGTCGTTTTCGAGATTGAATCCAAGTATGCATTTTTGACTCTTTTGTTGACTATGATGGCTACTCCATTTCTTCTAAGGGATTCTTGCCCACAGTAGTAGATATAATGGTCATCTGAGTTAATTTCACTCATTCCAGTCCATTTTAGTTTGGTGATTGCTAAAATGTTGACGTTCACTCTCATCATTTCCTGTTTGATTGCTTCTAATTTGCCTCAATTCATGGACCTAATATTCCAGCTTCTTGTGTATCATTTCTCTTTACAGCATCAATCTTTACTTCCATCACCAGTCACATCCACACCTGGGTATTGTTGTTGCTTTGGCTCCATCTTCTTTTTTTTTTTTTTGGAATTATTTCTCCACTCATCTCCAATAGCATATTGGGCACCTACCGACCTTAGGAGTTCATCTTTCAGTATCCTATCTTTTTGCGTTTTCATGTTGTTCATGGGGTTCTCAAGGCAAGAATACTGAAGTGGTTTGCCATTCCATTCTCCAGTGGACCATATTTTGTCTGAACTCCAACATGACCCACCCATCTTGGCTGGCCCTACATGGCATGGCTCATATATCATTGAATTAGTCTCAGCTATTGTCCATATGATCAGACTGGTTCATTTTCTATCCCCTATACCTTAACATAATCACAAGCTTTGGTGATTAAAATGTGGACATTATTATATCTACTACAAACTGTATCATAAATTCTTAAGAATATATGAGGAAGCAATGCACAACTTTCAGTAGTGGTCAGAAAGACTTTTTAAAAAGATGAATTTTTTTTGAAATTAAAAATATAATTTTCAAAATTTAAAAAATCTCCATAAACAAGTAAAATAGCTTTGTAGACACAGACTTCCCTGGTGGCACAGGCGGTCAAAGCATCTGCCTACAACACAGGAGATCAGGGTTCAATCCCTGAGTTGAGAAGATTCCCTGGAGAAGGAAATGGCAACCCACTCCAGTACTCCTGCCTGGAAAATATCAGAGTCAGACACGACTGTGCAACTTCACTTTCACTTTAGACAAAGAGAGTAACTAATTAGTGAATTGAAGATATATCTGATGAAATTAAGTAGAATTATTTAACAAGGAGGAAGAAATAAAGAAATATAAAATATAGATTATATTTATTTCTATATTTATATAAAAAATTAGTAAATATTAAAATATTTAACAAATCGATATTATATATATATATATGTATTAGATTTACTGAGAAGCTCTACAACATCTATAGCTGGACAGAATGGAGATAATGGAGGGTGGAGCTATGTGAATAGCTAATAGTTGAAGATTTGCAAGATAAATTATAAGAAGTAAATTTGCAGGTCCAGAAAACAATAGATAAATTAAAGCAAGATAGATAAAAAGAAATTCACACTTAGATGTGTTTTAGCAAAACTGCAGAACACCTAAAACAAAGAGAAACTTTTAAATGTGTCAAGAGAATGAAGACCTATTACTTAATAAGTACCGGAAATTAAGTGAATGGAAGAATACACAGCAAGTGCTAAGTAGTGTAGCTATAGTCAAATTTTTACACCTGGATAATATTTTGACAGCACTTCAGATAACTTTATACACTATAAATTAGTTATGAATGAAAACATTGTCTATAAAAACACTAAATAAAAAGTAACATAATCTAAATGTTAACACTATAAAGTTTTCCCAAGAAAATGCACTGGTCATAGCAAACATCCTCTTCCAACAACACAAGAGAAAACTCTACACATGGACATCACCAGACTATCAACACCGAAATCAGATTAATTATATTCTTTGTAGCCAAAGATGCAGAAGTTCTATACAGTCAACAAAAACAAGACAAGGAGCTGACTGTGGCTCAGATCATGAACTCCTTATTACCAAATTCAGACTCAAATTGAAGAAAGTTGGGAAGACCGCTAGACCATTCAGGTATGATATAAATCAGATCCCTTATGATTATACAGTGGAAGTGAGAAATAGATTTAAGAGCCTAGATCTGATAGATAGAGTGCCTGATGAACTATGGAATGAGGTTCGTGACATTGTACAGGAGACAAGGATCAAGACCATCCCCATGGAAAAGAAATGAAAAAAAGCAAAAAGGCTGTCTGAGGAGGCTTTACAAATAGCTGTGAAAAGAAGAGAGGCAAAAAGCAAAGGAGAAAAAAAAAAGATATAAGGATCTGAATACAGAATAGCAAAGAACAATAGCAAGAAGAGATAAGAAAGCCTTTTTCAGTGATCAATGCAAAGAAATAGAGGAAAAGAACAGAATGGGAAGGACTAGAGATCTCTTCAAGAAAATTAGAGATACCAAGGAAACATTTCATGCAAGGATGGGATCGATAAAGGACAGAAATG
>SJYA01006271.1:0-27585 GCA_006410615.1 Neotragus moschatus | reverse complement strand
CTAAAGGCCCCAACCATGCCCCACCCCCCCACCCCACCAGGGAGCAGGTGGACGGAGGAAGTGGCCTTGGCAGCTGCTGCCCTGGGCTAGGTACTGGTATAACTGGTTTAGGCCCAGCCTGCAGCTCAGGGCTGGGAGGCCTGGCTACCGCAGAGCGCCCAGACCCGAGCCCTGAGCAGGTGAGGGGCAGCTCTGTGACTCAGGGCCCCCAGCTTGGCACCTGGCAGCCTGGGGAGGCCTCCACCACCCCCTCCCCAAGGGCAGCCGCGTGCCCCTGGGGTGGGCAGCACCAGCCTGCCTAGCCCACCGCAGCTGGGTCCTGGTGGGGTGGGGGTGGGGGTGCGGGGTATCGGCTCAAGCGTTTGAGAAACAGCGGCCACCTGTCAGGTGCTTTTGAGAGTGCAAGCCCAGGCCCGAGGCTAGACTTAGCGTGGGGGTCTCCGCAGGACCCCCTGCTCCTCTGGGCACTGAGGGCTGCCCCACAGTCACAGATATCACTGAGCCTGCAGGCCAGCACCTAAGGGCTCTGTTCCCCTAGCGGTGACCCATCCAGCATGCTGCTTATCCAAGCCGGGGCTGGGAGCGCCTCCAGCCACAAACCCCAGAGGTCAGGCCAAGCTGGGTTCAGTGTCCCTGGCCAGCCTTCCTGGGCGCTAAGCGATCCCAGTCCCACACCATGCCCAAGGGGCCATGTGATTCGGTCAGTGTGACCCCCTCCTTATCTGGAGGCCTGGTAAGGCTGGTCTCCCCCAGGACCATACCTCAGCCCCTGGACGAGGGGATGGGAAACCCTCACCCTGTTCATGGAAGGCTCCCAGCCCAGGGAAAATCTGGGGTTAATGAGCAGACACCGGGGCTGCCCCGAGCAGCTCTGAGGAGACTCAGGGCAGCCAGGCTGCCTGCCCCACCGCCTCTTGCCCCAGCTCACCGAGGCCTTGTCGCCTCCCCACCTGGGGCTCATGCAGGCCCTGCAGAAGGACCCTGGTGTGTCAGGCCCTCGGGGGCCCACAGATGGGGCGCAAATGGCTGAGATTAGTGGGGCTGGACCTCAGCTTAGACCTGTTGGCTGGACAGGGCTCTGGGAAAGCCTGTGCAAAGGCGGAAGGAGCTGGGGGCTTGCCTGGGACCTGCGTGGGCAGAGGCTTGGCGGGCACAGAGGCTGGATGGTGAAGCGTTAGGCCGGACATGGCTTTAGGGCTGTTTTCTGGCACTTGAAGCCAGAGGGGGACTGAGTCAGAGGTGGCCCCTTAAGGCATCCATTGTCAGACACGGTTCCACCCACAGTACGGTGGGCCAGGGCTCAGCTAGAACAGAGAGTTTCTCCCCCCAAGTTCAGACCGGGTGGCTGGTGACTCCAGGAGGCTCCTCATAGCCAGGCTCCACCTGAAGCTGGGCCCAGCTGACCCCAGGCCCCTCCAGGAGGGACAGGATCAGGGTGCGCAGGTCGGGAGGCCCTGAGGGGGGCCTTGGCGGGAGCAGTACCCCCTGGGAGCCCTGGAGCTGATGGGGAGGGCAGCTCCAGGCTCATGAGGAGTGGTCANAGGCTCCACCTGAAGCTGGGCCCAGCTGACCCCAGGCCCCTCCAGGAGGGACAGGATCAGGGTGCGCAGGTCGGGAGGCCCTGAGGGGGGCCTTGGCGGGAGCAGTACCCCCTGGGAGCCCTGGAGCTGATGGGGAGGGCAGCTCCAGGCTCATGAGGAGTGGTCACCTCAGAGCAGGGTGGGAGCCGGACAGTGTTAGGCAGAGAGGATGATGAGCAGGTCTCACATGAGATGACCAGGTGGACAGGCCTCTCGCCCGCCTGATAAGGTCAGGTCAGCAGATTCCGGGCCCTGAGATAAGGATGAAAGGCAGTGTTTTTGTGGCTGCTGACATTTGACCAGTGCCCGTGGCAGCCGCGACCAGCCGTGGCCGGTTCCAGAGGCACCCCCAGCGGGAAGCAGGCGCCCTGGGAGGGTGGCCCCCGGGAGCCCAGCCCTCACTGGCATCTGAGGAAAGGTGGTCACCCAGCAAGCTAGCCACTGAGAAGGGACAGAGCGCAGCGCCCTGAGTCCGATCCAGGGCCTTCGAGGGTCTCTAGGGTCTGTCCGTTCAGTCTCCCGTCAACCCCTCTGACCGAAAGCAAGAGAGAGTAAGTGGACAAAGACGCGAACCTGCCTGCCTCGTGGCCCACGCCCAGTTTGTATTAAATAAAAACGGTCCAGTGAGCCAGGGGCCAGACGGCCCAGAGCCCCACCTGCCTGAGCTGCACCCAGGGGTGCCCGGGCCGGAGGCATACTCGGGGGTGCGCTGAAGACAGAGCAGCGGCGAGTGGGGGCAGGAGGTGGGAGGGCGTCCCCGCTGAGAAGCCCCTACTGTGGGCAGCTTCCTCCTGCCCTCCATTCTCCTTTCTGCTGTCTTCTCCAGGGGAGTCGGAGAACTCTGTGCGTGCAGAAGGATGTCCCGGCCTCCCCGGGGAGCGGGGGCCCCCTCGCCCTCCCGGGGCCTGCCAGTGGCCCCGTGCCCCTTCAGTTCACTGGCTGCCCCACACGAGACAGGAGAGAACCCCCAGAGAAGGGGCCTGGCGCCCAATTGCCCACCCCTCGCTTGTCACCAGCCTCCCAAAATAACCATCTAAGTGGCTGCCTCTGCCCTCACACATTTCCGGGGCCTCTGGCAAAGAAAGCTGGTTTTGTCCTTGCCCGGGCAGGCCTAGAGCAGTGACGTGTGGGCCTCAGAGGCCACAATCTTGAAGAAAAGGCCCTTCTCTCTGGCTACCAGGGCTGGGATGTCCCTGCCATCTGGGGGAAGGGGCTGTGAGGTCCAAGCCCACCCACGTGGGACGTCCAGGGTCCTCTCCCAGGGGCATCCAGGGTCCTCTGACCTTTCCCACCTGGCAGCCGATGGACATGCCCATTTGTCCAGAACCTGGGCAGCCAGAAAGCCCAAATGTTCCACATCCCAGGCGGTGGGCATCGGCCGGGGGACCAGAGAGGGGCCCATGGGGAGGGGTGGGGCTCAGGGCCCGCTGCAGCCCTGACCAGCGATATGAGCCCCGGCAGATCCCAGCCCAGGAATGAGGGCAGCCGGGGCCCAGCCTCTCTGGTATGGAGTCCCACGGGCTCCCCTGGTCCCACGTGGAGGAGACCCCTGTCCTCCCGGGGCTCCCAGGGGGCTGTTCATGTGCACGTGTGGGCGCTGGAGCTGGATCTGGGGCAGGAGAGTCCTCTCTCTGAAGTCCGAGGAGAGTCAGGGGCAGCTAATGGCTGCCCTGTCTGAGGGCACAGGGAGCCTCTCCCAGGACACTGACGGGGTCTGGGCCAGGACAGCTGTCGTCCGTTTGGTCCACAGTCTAGCCCACAGGGGTCTCAGAGGAGGGTCCAACCCAGGCCCCCACACCCGGGGGGGCAGATAGTGGCCCTGGAGTAGAGCGAGCCCTTCTCAGAGGATAGGGTACCCGCTGGAGGAGGGCAGGGCCTCACAGAGAGGGCCCTTGCAGGATGTAGTTTTCTCTGCTGTGGAGGGGCAGGATGTTCTGCCGTGCCCAGGCCTGGAGGTCCATGCAGCCTGGCTCAGTAAGAAGCTCCCGTTTCTCTCCTCTAGCCTTCAGGAAGAGACAGGGACAGTCAGAAGGGCCAGGCCCCAGTGCCCTTGCTCCCGGCTGACACGCACGGCCTGCCTGGTGCTGGAGGCCGAGGCTCGCCCTCGTGGTCCCGGGGGTTCACAGGCTGCGTGTCCCTGCGCTGACCCATGGAGGGGAAGCATGCCCTCAGAAGTGAAAGCTGAGGGGAGAGTCTGAATCACAGCCTTGGTGGGAGCGCGGGCAGGTGGGCAGGTGCCCTAAGGACTGTGTCCTGGGTCTTTAGGCGCCAAAGGCCCCCCACCCTGCAGGCCCAGCCTGCCCAACGCCCTCCTGGAAGTGGGGCCTCCTGAGACCCACTAAGTGCCGGCCTGTCCTCCCCAGGAGGGCAGGGAGAGCTGACGGCCCCCCAGACACAGATGGGCCTGCAGGAGTCCCACGGACTTCCGTGTGGGCACGTGGGGCTGAGACTCAAAGCCAGGCCCTGGCCCACCAGGCACGTCGGGGCCAGTATCTCCGGCCGCTCCTGGTGCCCCCCGCCCCAGTGCCACCTGGCACCTCGATCACTGTGAGCCAGTACCGCGGTTTCCTGAGTCACCCAGGGCAACGGTCGCCTTCTCAGCCTCCACGCTGGGCAGCCCCTCCAGTCCCGCCGAGGCGGAGGCCAGAGGGCTCTGGGGACTGAGTCTTTCCCCCGGGAGCCTCGGTGTCCTCCTCCCCGGGGTGGGTAGGACTCTTGGCACTGCCAGGGGTGTCCGGGGGAGTCTGGGGGGCATCCCCCTTGCTGGGTCCCATTCCCCAAACATGGCCCCCAGGGCTTACAGCAACTCTGTCCTTCAGGAGCCTTCTCACCCCTCACAGGCCGGGAGCCGTGAGTCCCCGGGACTGTGGCTGCCCACTCCAGGGCCTCTGCCCCCGCCCCTCTGGGGCTCAGCATCCCGCCCCCACGGCCGCCCACCTTCATAGACCCCGTCCCCTAATGAATGCGCCCTGAGGGTCCCGTGTCCTGCCCTCCAGACCGAAGCCTGGGGAGGTGTGAGGGGTGGGGCGCGAGCTGAGAACAAGCTGTCCAAGCCCCAGTGCGGCTGAAGGGGCAGGGGGCCCGCATGCCCTGGGGCCTGAGCCCCCATGACCACTAGTGCCGCCCCCAGGATTCAGTGTCCGGTCATTGTGGCCTTTGTGGTCACCCTCCTGGGAGCCCTCCTCAGCGTCACCTGCATCCCAGCCAGCACCAAGGGGGCCAGCGTCCACGCCCAGACCACCCTGCCAGGTGAGCCCCTGGAGGTACACTGGTCCAGATGCACATAGGCGTGTCCCAGTGGGGTGTCCCTACCAGACGTGCCTCGCCAGATACAGCCCCCAGGTACGCCCCTTCGGGGTGCAGCCAGTGTGCGGCGTCAGCCCTCCACCCCCAGCAGCCAGCACCGTGGACCTGGGGCCCATGCTCCCCCAGCCCAGCCTCCCTTCAGGGACACTGGCAAGACCACAGCAAGCCAGAGCAGCCATGGCGGCAGGGGCTGTGCCCCGGGCAATGGGCCCGCAGGGCCGGAGGCATTTAGCCGCTGTCCGGTGGGCTGATGGCCCCTCCGTGTGCCCCAGGGAAACCCAAGGCCAGCGTGTTTGATCTGAAGGCCATCACCCGCCTGCTAATGCAGCCGGGCGTCCTGCCGGTGTTTCTGGTCAAGGTCATCTGCGGCCTTCCCATAGGTGAGTCCAGGGCTGGCTGGGCAGCTGGGAGTTCCGGGGTCCGCGGCCGGGAGTTCCGGGGTTCACTGTCCAGAGTCCCGGGGGTCTGCAGCCTAGAGTCCTGGGGGTCCACGGCCAGGAGTCCCGGGGTCCGCCACTGGGAGTTCCAGGATCTGTGGCCCAGAGTCCTGGGGTCCGCTGCCGGGAGTCCCGGGGTCCACAGCCAGAGCACAGCCCTTCCTCTGCCCGGCCTCTCATGCTCCAAGCCCCCCTTGGCCCCAGGCCCACATCCATCCCAGGGAGGGCACAGCCCACCGGTTGGTGCAGGCTCGGCCGCCCCGGGGCCCGGAGGAGGACAGACCGAGGGTCTCGCCCTCACCTCAGGCCCCAGTCACCCAAGCTTCACAAAAGCTCTCTCTGCCCTGCCCAGCGGCTTCCAGAGGCCTCTGGAGACAGTCTGAGAGAAGACAGTGGGTCTGCAGGGGGACACACGCATTCCGCCCAGCCCTGCCTTCCTTCCCGGGGGCCTGAGGGCACCCTTGGGCACAGTCAGGCCCAGGAGCAACCCCTCCAAGCCCTTGTCAGAGGTCCTCCAACCCAGGAAGCCTTGCAGAAAACAACTATGAGGCCTCGCTCACAGGCGCTCAGGTGTTCCCACGGGGCGCTAAAGGGTTAACTTCTCCTCTGCAGAAATGCTCCCCCCTTGTCATCAGGGGAGCCCCTCCCAGCTCACCTGCCCCCAGAGTACTCAGGGGGGCACGGTGACGGGAACCCAGGTCATCGACCTCAGTTCTGAAGCCAAACCCTCCCACCGTGCGTGCCCGGGCCCCCTGGTCTCCCATCCCCTCGCCCCTCCAGAGGGCCTTGAGGTCTGCCCACCCTGGGCAAGGGCAACTCTGGGCACCTTCTCACTCAGTGCCCACGGCAGCCCTGTGGGGCAGACCCACCAGGGAGGACCTCAGGGAAGGCTCGCATCGGTCCTCCCTGAGCTGGCCACCGTGGGCAGGCCCCTGCTGCCCCGGAGGGCCAACTGTCAGGGGGTTAGACAGGCACGGCTGCACAGCCCTGACCACTGACCTCTGACCCTTGACCCCTGCCACCCAGGGCTCTTCATGGTGATGTTCTCCATCATTTCCATGGACTTCTTCCAGCTGGAGGCCGCCCAGGCCGGCTACCTCATGTCCTTCTTTGGGGTCCTCCAGATGGTGAGTGGGTGCCAGGCGCACCGGGCGGGTGGGCTCCCAGGGCCCCAGGGCCCCAGGGCCTCGCAGACCAGCCCCTCGGCTTCTGAGCAGCACGGTAGCATCCTGCGTGCCCACCTCACGGGTGCTCCGTCCACCTTCGCCTCTGGCTTGTCCCCTCCCTGCTCACGGCTCCCACACCTGCGTCTGCACCTGCGTGCCCTGGCTGCCCGAGCCTTGCAGATGGCGCTAGCAGTAAAGAACCCTCCTGCCAACGCGGGAGGCGTAAGAGACGCAGGTTTGACCTCTAGGTCGGGCAGATTCCCTGGAGGAGGGCATGGCAACCCACTCCAGCATCCTTGCCTGGGAAATCTCATGGACAGAGGAGCCTGGCCAGCTATGGTCCATAGGGTTGCACAGAGTCGGACACGACTGAAGCGACTTAGCACGCACACGCACACACTCTCTGCCCGTCCATCTGCCCGGGGGGTCCTTCTGAGAGGGGAGAGGGGAGCTTCATCCACACTGGGGGCTGGCGAGCCCCCAGCCTCCCATCAGGAAGCAGCTCAGAGGCCCACGGCCCTCCCCGCATCCGCCGGGGTACCGGTGGTGCCAGGCCAGCTGGGGGTGGGGAGTGGACCCTTTGGGGGGCGCATGACAAGGAGAACGGCCGGGCTATGCGTGCCCCATGCCTGCCCACCGGCGGTGCGACTGTGGTGGGGACAGGTGGCGACGTGCCTGCCGCCCCCCGGGACGTCTGCCTGACAGCCGGCGCGCGGGAGGGGCTATTCTGGGATCTGGCGGACGGCGGAGGGAGCGCTGAACCTCTCCGGAAGCGGGTGGCGGTCCCAGCACCTCCAGGCCATCTGCCGCCCGAGCCTCTGGGCCTGGGGCTGGGCTGGACCCTGGACTGAAATAGCTGTTCCGGGGAGGGGCCGGCCCCCACCCCGCAGTGGGCCTAGCTGCGTGGACTGGGAAGTGCCAGGCTGGTGGGGGAAGTAGATAAACAGAAAACAAGAACACGGATGCTCTGAGGTGGGGGCCGCCAGAGCTTTGTTCTAAACGGCCCCTCCCGGGCCATCCCTGACGGTCCAGTGGTTAGGACCCCAGGCTTCCACTCTAGGGGCACAGGTTGGATCCTCGGGTGCAGGAGCTGAGACCCTGCGGCTGACACCCTGTGTGTGTTGCAGCCAAAATTAAATGAATAACAGTTTGTTAAATTAAAAAATATATATATTTTAAACAAGTGAAATAAAGAGCTGCTCCCAGCCTGCCAGGGGCCTGAGCTCGTCCTGGGCTCCCTGAGGCCAGGAGACCGAGGCCAGGCCCTGGCTGAAGTCGGCAGACCCCCAGGGATGGACCTTGATAGCCTCGGGCCTGGTGCAGGGTGAGGGTGGGCCTGCCGAGATGGGCCGGGGGCTCCGGTGCCTGTGATGATGGGGTGGACAGGTGGGCGGGGGGGAGCCTGGGTGCGGCCTGGGGACCCTCCCAGAGGCCCACCAGGAAGAGGGGCCTGGGGAGGGGAGCCTGCAGAGCGGCTGGGTGCCGGGCCTCAGGCCTTCAGTCCTGCGGGCGAAGGTGGGGGCAGCTGAGGCCCTGAGTTGTGTCTGTAGAGAGGGCCTCCGTCACCTCCATCCCATCCAGGGCAGGGCTGGTCACCGGGGGTCCGGGGAGGGGAACCCACCGCTGCTAAAGCTGCCCTGGCAAAGCTCTTCCTGCCCCACCCAAGGGGCTCACCGCACCCCCCAGCTCCCTGTGTGTGGGGATCCTTGGGGCTGGGATCTCAATGAGGACAGCCCAGGTGGTCCTAACCTGGAAGGGATGGCACTCACTCTCTTCCCCTGGGGGGCGCTTGCAGCCCTCTGTCCCTCGCGAGCTCTCCTGGGAGGGCCCCCCAGTGAGCCCTTAGGCCACTGCAGGAACGCAGCTTGTGTCCTGCGGGGGAAACAGAGACAAGCCCCCACCCCCTAGGCATCTGGTGGTCAGGGGAGACGAAACCCAGGCGAATCAGGGCCCTTGTCAGGGCAGCGATTGCTGCTTCGGTGGGACAGCCAGCCAGCTGTGGGCTCTCCCCCGGCCCAGGGAGAGAGCCTCAGGCAGGGAGGGGCTACAGGTGCAAAGGCCCTGGGGTGGCTCGGACGGCCAGAGGGGAGAGGACTGTGGTCTGAAGGCCTGCGTGGGGGGTGGGCTGCAAAGCCAAGAAGGACCTGGATTTACTCAGATGTACTTGCTGTGGGTGGGGCCTTGTGGAGGCCGGGTGTGGTCTTACCAGCTGGCTGCCCCCGCCCCTAGGCCGTGTCAGAGCAGGGGTGGGCAGGGGCAACTGGGTGCCTGTGCCCGTGTGACCTTGGGGGAGGCGGTGGCCACTCGGGCCAGGGCGGCAGGGAGTGGCCTGGGTGAGCGGACAGGGTATCCAGGTGGGAGGGTTGGGGGAAAGTGAAATTTCTGACTAACTCTGTTTACTAACTCTGGTTTCATGTAATAACCTGGAAGGCATGAAAGCTTAGGCTTTTTTTTAAGTTAATGGGAAATCGGAGAGCTGACTCCCAGCACATCAGGGTCCTGGTCTCGGGGTCTGTAAAATCTCTCTCCTGGTTTGTTGATTTCCTCTGGGGTGTCAAGTACTAAAAGAAACTTGTCAAGTAGATCTTCCCTCTAAACAAACAAAATGAATATAAGCAGGTGTGAAAGTGGGATTTTTTTTAAAGGATACCCTTGGTTGTGGTCTGAGACAGTTTCAGGATGCCAGGCAGGCAGCAAGGAGAGGGCTCCCTCCTGGTCCATGCAGCTGGACCCGCCTCCACCCCGGGTCACACAGCCCAGCACAGGACACTGACCCCCAGCTCCAGTGGGCGCTGCTCCAGCCTCATGGTTCCCCTGGGCACTTCCTGCCTGCCTGGTGGAAGAGGCAGGGACCAGCTAGGAAGCCTCACCCCGGCCTGGGAACGGCCCGTGGGCTGGGCTTGTCCTGTGAGTCACATCCCAGGTGTCAAGGGTGTCCCCGCTCTGGGCTTTTCATCCCACCCCCGTGGGGAGGAGCCGAGAGCAGGAAGGGGAGCTGAACTTTAACCCAGCCCCTGGCTGGCTGACCCTGGGGCTGAGCTGGTGGGGGGCGGTGGGGGGCAGGAGGAGGAGGACAAAGCGGGAGGTGGAGGGCTGCGCAACAGTGGGGGGTCTCTCGGGGAGCCTGTGGCCCCTTCCTCTCCTGCCCAGGCTCAGGACAAGCCCACCAGCCTGGGCTCCACCCAACCCCACTCTGGGACCCCGGGCCTCAGTTTACCCGGCCATCATGCGAGCAGTGGCCCGCTGGCCCAGACCCTGGCCCCAGTAGGTGGTGGCCAAGGCGCCTGCCTGCCAGGGCCAGGCCTCAAAAGGGCCAGCTGCTGGAGGACCCCCCACGGCCACCAGGGCCCTGGGCTCACATCCCAGTCCAGCCCCCTCTACCGCCTGCCCCCACGTGCCCTGGCCTCATTTGTGGCAGCTCCCAGCTCCCAGACCGGAGAGCCGAGAGGGAGCAGAAGAGTGTCGTGGTGGGCCAGGGCACATGGGAGGGGGCTCCCCAGGGCCCCAGGGCCGGACCCAGGGCCACACTGTGAGCTCTGTGCCCCGTAGTCACGGCCTCCCCCAGCCCTGTCAGGAGTTAACTGGCCCTGTCAGGGTTTCCCTGGTGGCTCAGATGGGAAGGAATCTGCCTGCGATGCAGGGGGCCCAGGTTCGATCCCTGGATCCGGAACATCCTCTAGAGAAGGAATGCCACCCCACTCCAGTACTCTCGCCTGGAAAATCCCACGGACAGAGGAGCCTGGGGCAGGCTACAGTCCACAGGGTTGCAGAGTCGGACACGACTGCGTGACTAACACTTTCACTTCCATCACACCCGAAACAGCAGAGAAGCAATTATCTCTGGACATGGAACATGTGTGTGCGTGGGTCGGTGCATGTGTGTGCACGTGTGTGAGACCCCCAGGCTGCAGGCCTCGTCTCCCCAGAACCTTGGGGCCATCATGGAGTCGCAGGCTCGCCCCTCTGCCCTGTGCCTTGTCGCTGCTGGGGCTGGTGGCAGGGGCCCAGGGGTCATGGGAAGCTGGGGAGGCCCCCAAGCCAGCCGTAGCCCAGACGCCCTCCCAGGCCCGGCCATGCCCACCTCCGCCCTCTCGCCCTCACCCAGGTCATCCAGGGCCTGGTCATCGGGCGGCTGAGCAGCCACTTCTCCGAGGGAGCCCTGCTCCGGGCCAGTGTGCTGGTCTTCAGCATGGTGGGACTGGCTATGGTGAGAGACCCCCCCCCGTCCCGTCCCACTATCCCTGAAGAGAGCAGGGTCCCAGGCCATCTCCAATGACCCTCCTCAGGTGCCCAGTCTGCACTCAAGCCCCGGGGCTCTCCTGCCCCCAACTCCCACCCAGGACCACCTCAGCGGGACCTCAGGGGTGGGCGACCCCCCAGTCACCGCAGCCTGCACCTGCCCCCCGCGGGACCTCAGGGGTGGGCGACCCCCCAGTCACCGCAGCCTCCACCTGCCCCCCGCCAGGCACTGATGGCCAATGTCTTCCACTTCTGCCTCCTGATGCCCGGCCTGGTCTTCAGCCTGTGTGCCCTCAACGTGGTCACCGACAGCATGCTGACCAAGGCCGTCTCGACCTCAGACACGGGTGAGTGAGGCCCCCAGGCCTAGCGCAGGGCAGGCCCTGCGGGCTCCCCAGCCCTGCTCTCTGGGGAGCTTGGTGAGCAGTTTGGGGCAGAGCAGCTGCCCTGAGTGGGGCCCCAGTGGGCACTGGGTAGGATGGGTGGCCAGGGGTCTGAGTGGCCGGGGTCAGGGTGGCAGCCCGCAAGAGGGTTCAGGTGAGAATCCTGTCTGCCATCCAGCCCAGCCAACCCTGCTCCAGGCCCTGCTGATCAGCCTCAGGCCAGCCTGGGGGAAGGGAGGCATGCTTCCTGGAGGTGACATCTGGCTTGGCTGAAGTATACACAGGGTTTCACTAGAAAGGCGAGGAAAGATGGCATCCCAGGCCGGCCCCAGCTGAGCCAGGGTGTGGGGTGAGGCTCAGAAAGGCTGCTGCGGAGGCTGGCTAAGGGCAGGAGGCCAAAGGGGGTGGGGCCCGCGCCAGGACGCCTCCCGACCCCTGCCGGCACAGGCTCAGTTGCCTCCCAAGGGACCAGTGACCAAAGGCTCACAGCAGCCTTAGTCTAAGAGGCCCCTGGGCCCCGCAGTGGGGCTCAGACACCCCCAGACACAGACCCCGCATCCCACTCTGCAGCCCACCTTCCTTCTGGAGGCCGGGGAGTTTCCAGTCCAGACAGGGGGGCGGTCCCTGGACCTGATGCTCCCCAGGCTCCTGCCCCACACTGCCCTATGCACAGTGCTGGTCAAGGCCAGGGGCTCCTGTGGGCTGGCTGGGGTCAAAGTCCTCTGCAGCAGCAGGGCCAGAGAGCTCAGGGCCCCAGCTGACCCTCTGTCCATCCATCTGCGTGTCCAGGAGGGCAGACAGATTCAGAGGCCCCGCTGACAGTGAGGAGGCTGCCGGACAAGGCGTCTCCTCAGGGCTGCCTTGGAAACCCCCAGGGTCCCCTAGATCTGTGACTTTGTGGTCTTGGGAGGCTAGACTGGTCCTGGAGGGCTTCCTGGAGGCAGTGATCCGACTCTGCCCAGAGGCCAGGAGGAAGAAGGAGGGGAAGACCTGGAGAGATGAGGGCAGGGCCTGCAAGGAAGCAAGAGGAGCGGGCCCAGGTGCCAGGGGCACCACCCCTCAACTCAGAGGCAGCCAGAGCTGGTTCCCAGCTCCAGCCTGGGAACCGAAGACGGTAGAGGGGGCGGTAATTGCTCCCTGGTGTCTGCAGGGCCAGTGGGCGGTGGGAGGGGCTGCTCTGAAATCCCCGCCACGCGGGCCCTGAGCCTGGGCGGGGCCTCGCCAGGCCACGCCCACCTGGTCCACGGGTGGGCGGGGCTTTCCAGCGCCGGGGAGGAGCCTCTGATGACCCTGCAGCCTGGTCCTGTGGGCACACGTTGCTTGGTGGCCCACATAGGGCACAGCTGACAAGGGGAGGGTAGAGATAGAAGTGTCAGGTAGGAGAGATGCAGGCAGCTAGGTGAGCCTGGGGAGCAGCTGCAAAGACGCAGGCGTCCTTTGAGCACCTGAACCTCCTCCCCGGCCCGGTGGGGGTGTTCCCTCCAGTCCACTCGAGGGCAGCAAAGGTCACGGGGGTGACCTAGAGTGTATCTGGCCCACACTACACCCCAGCCCAGCCCCCACATGGAGGCCTCCCCAGTCTGGGCCGAGCTGGGCTGGGGTACTGTGTCCCTGGCAGGCTGGGAGGGGTGGCGCCTGGCCCAAGACCTGGGGCCCTGCTCCTAGGTTCCTCCTGTGCCTGGGCACTTTCTGGAGCAGGGCAGAGGCACCACATCCAGAAGCCGCAGTGCTCCCCACATGTGGCCTGCAGAGAGCAGGCTGGCAGACAGGCCAGGTGGAGCGAGCTGGGGTGCAGAGCGGGGGACGGTGGGACAGGGAGGCCTGGGCCGTGTCCAGGATGTGGGCCGCTGGGGCAGTGAAGCTCAGGGACTGGCCAGGCCGGACTTGACCCACCCTACCCCGCCACAGGAACCATGCTGGGCCTCTGCGCCTCTGTGCAGCCGCTGACGCGGACCCTGGGGCCCACCCTGGGCGGCCTCCTGTACCGCAGCTTCGGTGTCCCCGTCTTTGGCCATGTGCAGTTCACCGTCAACTTCATCGTCCTCCTGGTCCTCTGGAGGCAGCCTGTGCCCCGGAAGATGGACAGAGCCCTGTGACCTTGGCCCCCAGGCAGACTGGCAATAAACTCCCTTGGGACCTCTTGCAGCCTGATTTCTGCAGGCTCCTGCCTGCTGGACAGGAGGTCTAGGGAGGAGGTGGGGGTGCCCCTTTGGAGGCTGGAGACTTCCTGGAGGAGAGGGCCTGCAGCTGGGCCCCAGGGGTCCAGGGAGAGAAGAATCGCCCAAGAGCATCCCAGTGTGAGGTGGGTCCCGGCCCTGGAGTCCACCACCCGAGCCAGCAAGGAATCCTTCCTGCTGCCATCCAGACAGCTCTGCCCGTGTCCCTAGGGATGGAGCTCTCTGCGCACCGGCAGCCCCAGTGCCGACCCCTCACCAAGCACTCTCTGCGTGCACACCCTCTGTAGCCCTTGAACACAACTCCACTGGTGAACAGAAAGAGGACAGGGTCATTTTAAAAGGTCAGGCATTCAAGGCTCGGGGAGAGTTCAAAGAAGAGAACCCTTGTTTCATGTTGGGGAGCCCAACAGGTAGAGAGCCAGGCCTCCAGGCTTGAGAACCGGGGAGCCGTTCCTCTGCCGCCCCCCACCTCCAGCCCAAGTCCCATGGCAAAAGGGCAGCAGACACAGGGAGGCCTGCTGCGCCGAGAACCAGCGTGGAGAGGACAACCTTGTCGGGTGTCTGCAGACGCCCTTGAGACCAGGAAGGCCACCCTTCCCCCACAGGCTACTTTTAACAAAAGCTGTTAAACTTGGAATATTCCATAGCCCCTCCACACACATGCACGCTCTCCCTCTCTCTCTCTTCCTCTCTCTCTCACACACACACACACACACACACACATGAGCACACAGACACTCTCCCAGACCCAGGGCTCAGGTCAGATCTCGCCCCCCGTGAGCCCCACCAGGAACTGATGAGGCACCGGGGCCTCACTCTCTGACTTCTGGGAGAGATCTCCAGGGTGGCGCAGGATGGATGTGCCCCTAGGTCAGTGGAGGCCCTGGAGCTGGCCTGTCCTCTCCGGAGGAGCCCCCTCCCATTTGCCCTGGGGCCTCACAGTGTTGTTGTGGAGGAAAACATTCATTGCAGGAATGGTTTCTTCTCTGGACCCAGCACCCAGCCTCCCAGCAGGACTGCCCCCCTCTAAGCCTGACCCCAGTGACCCAGTGAGTCAGGAAGCCTGTGGTGGTGGCCCCCACCCCAGTCCAGGGTAAGGCCGACATTAAGGCCCAGTTGGAGCCCTTCACTGCCCCCACCTCAGCATCTCCTACCCCCACACCTGGCTCCCTGCAGCCACAAAGGTGACGTGAAGGTGCCCTAGCCAGGCCAGCATCGGTGTCCCACCTTGTTCTTCCATCTTTGGCTTCTTCATCACCAACAGAACTTCTAGGTGGAGGGACACATCTCCCCTCCCCATCCCAAGGCTTGGGGGGCAACCTTGGACACCCCACTTCCAGAGTTGCAAGGGCAGAAGCTGCCCACTGGTCAGAAACCTCAGGCCTCCCTCCCGATGACACATCCCGGGCCCCTCGGAGGCCTCAGCCTCCTGCCCAGGGCGCAGACTGCTTTCCCGTTTGCCCAGAAGCACTGGCCGCCTCACTGGCCCAACGCGTCAGGTACAGGGCAGCAGGGCCTGACAGCTGGTCCAGCCCAGGGTGGGGTTACGAGGAGAGCAGCAGGTGGGCAGTCAGAGGCCTGAGGTCTTCCTTTCAGGGATGGGCAGGTGAGCAAGAGGGGGCAGGAGGGGCAGCTGAGGTCAGGCACGCAAGAACCACTTGGATGGGGAGGTACGTGGGCCACACAGGGCCAGTTGGTCAGCAAGCAGGGTCCCAGCTTCCCCATTCACACTGGGAGTGAGCCAGGGCCCCCCGGGGAGCACTCCCCCACCTTGGGAGAGGGTGACCAGGGTCTGGGAGATGACCGTGAACACTCAAAGCGTGTCTCCTTGCCCTGCCAATACCTGGGTGGCAGCTCCCCCCAACAACACCCGCTGAAGGGACCACCGACTCCCCTCCCACATAAAGTTCACTGCATCACACATTTGCTGATAGAAAAGAGAATGAATCAAGTGATTTATTGGAATGATGGTGGAATACAAACATTAAGACAGGTGATTTGGAATAAATACATGGACAGGTAATAATTCGGCTTCCCCGCACAGCGGGCTGTGAGGCTCAGTGAATCAGCACGGAAAGATCATTGTGTGTGAAGGAGAGTAGCACCGGGCGATATTCTTGACCTGGTCAGCAATTAGGCGCTGTCGGGGCTCCTGTCTCCCCGGGCATCTTCTGGGTTCCCGATGGTGCGGCCCGCATCGTCCTGTGGAGAGAGAAGGATTCAGGGAGCTGTGCCCGAGCCCGGGGGCTGAGCCAGCCAGGGTCCGGTCTGTTCGTATCCCGAAGCCCCTACGACAAAGGTGAAAGCGACATCTCCTGCCGCGCGCCCCAGGCGCGCCGCGATGGCGCGGCACCCGGTCCCCTCTGGACACCTAGACGGGGCAGGACCTCCACCCGACGTCCGAGATCTTAATCGTCCTCCCCCACCTCCGCGTGCCGCGGGCGAGCGGGCGGCCGGCACTCACCGCGGCGGGACTTAGGACTGGCCACCCGCCCCGGCCTCGGGCTCGGGCTCCTGCTCCGCGGCGGCCGCGGCGGCCGCTGCGGCCGCGGCGGCCGCGGCGCGCTCGCGGCGGCTGCGGAAGTCTTGCAGGGCGCGGCGGTTCTGAAAGTCGATGAGCGCCAGCGTGATGGACGCGTTCCAGTAGCTCTCGCCCGCGCAGCGGAAGTCGATCTCCTTGTGGTCGGTGGTGACGATGGTGAAGTAGACGTACTTGCCGGTGCGCTCCACGCAGTCCACCTTGAGGATGGAGTGGAAACGCAGCTCCTTGGGGCGCGCGCCGGGGCCGGTGGGGAACAGTCTCAGGCGGTCGGTGGTGAGCACGCCGCGCTTCTTCTTCCACACCTGGAACAGGCTGTCGCTTCGTTTTTCCAGCTCGCCCTCTCTCAGCACCTCTCCCGAGCTCCTCATGTTCGCCAGCTTGACGGTTGGAGGGAGACGACACTCGAGCGATGGATGGCAAAGAGCAGTGCACTCCGGCGGCGTGGGAGCCGCCTTTATAGTGGCCGCGCGGGCGCGCTCCGCCTCCCCCGGCCCCGGGCACGCCCCGGCCCCGCCCCCCGCCCTCCTCCCCCTCGCTGCCCGCCGCGGTCGCCCCGGGGCTGCACACAGCATCCTCGCCCCAGGCCACCCAGTCCACGTGTCTGCAGCCTGCGCCGCGCTCCCCGGCGCTCCAACCCCCACCCCTAGCCCGGTGGGGCGACTCACGATCCTCACCCCCCCCCCCCACGCCGGCTCCACGGAGGGATGCGCGGCGGCCGGCCCTGCCCACTGTGACTCACGGCCCGGGAGACCCGGGGAGGGTGATGGCGGGGCCCGTAGACCCCCACCTTCCAGGCGCCCTGACACCCAGCACAGGGCTTGTGGGGCAGAGGCAGCGGTCGCCCCGTTCCTCCCACGTCCACGGGTCTCTCCTGGGGAGACCGTCTAGGGCCTCTGCCCCAGCCGGCCTGATCTCCCACCTTGCCGCCCGCTAAGCCCTCTCCTCCTTGGTTTGGGCCGGCGGCGGGAGAGCAGGTGTCGGGGAGCTTCAGTTTCCGCTCCGTGAAGAGACAACAGCCACTTGCTAGATTTGGCAACTCACGGAAAGTGCTAGAACAGCTCCCCGTAGTGTCCAGTAAGCGTGCGGGCAGGTGAGGGTGCTCCAGCTCCCTTCCTGGGTCAGCCCTCCTCCTGGGCCCCCCAGGCCTCTCCACTGTGGGAGCGTAGGGAGGACACACGGGGACCTGCCGGGGGGGCCTGGGAGCCTAGCAGGCGGGAANCAGCTCCCCGTAGTGTCCAGTAAGCGTGCGGGCAGGTGAGGGTGCTCCAGCTCCCTTCCTGGGTCAGCCCTCCTCCTGGGCCCCCCAGGCCTCTCCACTGTGGGAGCGTAGGGAGGACACACGGGGACCTGCCGGGGGGGCCTGGGAGCCTAGCAGGCGGGAAAGGAGTTGGTGCCTGCCCGAGGAAGGGGGCGGCCTGGGCTGGGGTGGGGGCCACCAAGTCATGGCCTGCGAGCCGGACTAGTCTTATTCACCATCGTCTTTTAAAGGGTTTAACGGGAGCAGGAAGTGATTGCTAGCTCCTGCTGGGTTCCCAGGTGTGTGGCTCCAGCCGACAGAGGTGATCTGGTCTGTGGGGGCCCCACCAGCTCCAGGGCCCCCACTTTCAAAACAGCCTACCTGACTATGACCTGGGCAGGTACTGCAAAGCGCAGGGAGCAAGGTGAGCGGAGTCCTGTTGGGTGTGACAGCCACCCCACCTCCTGGTGCAAAGTGGAAACGCAGGTACTCCGGTTCAAAAGGGAGTAATAACCAAGGCAGCGAAAGTGGAGCACGAAGCCACAGGTGGGATCTCCTGGGTGCAGGCCCGCCCTGAGCCAGCCGGCCCTCCGCCACCTGCCCTGGCCCCGCCTCCTCCCAGCCCAGGCCCTGTAGGGTTACCGTGAGGAATAAGGGGCGCTGCTGGCTGGCTCAGATGGGCAGCTCGGGCCAGGCCTGAGTGGATGGACAGGGGTGTGCAAGGGGGGCAGCTGAGAGTGGAGTTGGGCCCAGGACTCTGGCCTGTGGAAGGGAGCAGAGAGCAAGCACAGGGCCCGCTGGTCAGGCCGCGGGCAGCACGGGGGAGCAGGAATCGGCAGGCTCGCGGAGCAGGGGAGCCGGCGGAGGATGAGGCAAGCACAGGGTGGGTGGGGGGCGGGAGACACAGCTCCTCTCAAGGCAGCAAGGGCCGAGATGTGAGGGGTGAGTTCCCCATCGCTGAGAGCATCCCAGCAGAGCTGGTAATGGTGAGAGTGCTGACCCTCCTTCCCAAGGTTCTGTGTCCGGGGCTTTTGGGGGACGCAGGGAGGCAGACCGGGGCCGGGCTCTCCACCTCTGCCGCTAGGGGTCCACTGTGAGCTGGCTGGGTGCCTGGCACCCTGCCTGGACCCCTCTGAGGCCCTCTGGCCGTTACCTGACCCAGGCGCCAAGCAGTGGAAGCTCAGTCAGGATGAGGCACACCACAGACACTCAGCGTTGCCTGAGCATCTACTGGGTACCTGCAGGCCTGGCTGGTGCTGGGGCCTGGAGGAGAAGGAAGGAACCCCGCCTGCCTGGGGAGCACTCGGCGTGCGGAGGGCGCTGGGGGTCGTGGGGCCGAGAGGACGGCGTGGCAATCTCCCTGGGAGGGGCAGGGTGCCAGAGAGGGCTTTCTGAGGAGCCAGCTGAGCCAGGTCCCGGGGGCATTCTTCATGCCCCTTTTCTCAGACGTGGAGTGGAAGCCCCGGGGAGGATGAGCTGAGAGAGGCAGGAAGGGTGTGGAGGACTTGCAGTCCAGGTGAGGCCAGGCGGGCAGTGACCAGCAGGCCCACCCGGCGCTCTTCCCTGTCCCCACTGGCCGGGTACCCCCAGGGCCAGCCAGTGGCCAGCGGCCTGGGGGTGGTGTCCTGAAGGAGGGTCCGCGGGAGCTGGGAGGGCAGGTCATCGGGGGGGAGCCCACCGCCACCCTCCCCACCCCCCACCAGCCAGAGCTGGGGGGCCTGGGACCCCCACCAGCAGGAGGTCTGCCTGCCTGACTCAGCCAGGCCAGTGTGGGCCTGGAGCAAGGAGGGGACCCTGCTCCCGCCTCCCACGCAGGCCAGTCAGGATGTGAGGACGAAGCGAAGGGCTCACCTTGCGACCCCCGTGAGGGTCTTCTGGGGGACACCCCCCGAGCTGTTTGATGGCAGGGAGGGCCCGCCAGGCTGGCTTCCTGCCCAAGACGGAGGCAGGCAGTGTGGACTCGGGCTTCACCCACAAGGAGCTCCGGCCCCAGCGGGTTCCCGGCTGAGTTGGTGCTGGGGGCGGGGGGGGGCCCTGGCCTGAGAGATGGGGCCTGGCACCTCGGGGAGGCCAGTGTGGGCCCTGCTTTCTTCCTCCGGGTCACCCCGTGAGCTGGGGGCTGCTGGGGAAGCTCTCTTGGTTCTGCAAGGAATGGAGAAGGGGTCTCAGGGAAGTTGAGGGACTCAGCGGAGGTCACACAGCCGGCCAGTGGGCTTACGCATCCGACCGCGCCCCGAGCCTGGGGGCAGGAACTGGCTCTGCCCAGGGGCTGAGCGGGCGCTGGCTGGGGGTGTTCGCGGGGCTCTGCTTCCCAACACTGGCGTCAGGCAGCACTGGTCTGAGCCAAGTTTACTAATATTTATCCAAGGGCCGCTTCCGGGATTCACAGGGAGCCGAGGGGACCCCCTTCCACCAGGCAGAGAGACTGGTCCCCAAACATCCGGCTGGGGACTCCTGCCTTCCTTCCCAGCTGGGTGAGGGTGTCAGGCAGGCCGGGGCGGAGCAAGGGCGCCTCTTCAAAACTCCCCATGAGGTCATTTCCCTGCCGTGACGAGACCAGGCCTCCAGGCTCCAGCACAACCAGCCTGGCAAAGGGCAGCCTGTGAGGAAGCTGTGCGTCATGGCAGTCCCGAGCCTGGGGCTCCCTGCCATGTTCTTCCTGTAGGTGGCAGTGCTCAGGAACGGCCCTGCTCCCCTGCCTGGAAGTCCCCCTCCTCCAGGAAGCCCTCTGGGATTGCCAGGCATGACCTCAAGTCGGCTCTCACCAAGCACACAACTTGGGGTGTCATTGACTGCTCCAGTGCGGGCCTTGAGAGGGCAGGGAAGGCCCAAGCTGCCTGGAGCTGCAGCGTCTGAGAGATGGCCTGACACCACAGCCCACTGGCCTGTGACTCAGGCCTGTCCTCAATTCCTCTCCTCAAAGTTGTGGCCTGGGAAAAGCGAGAGCTCCAAGGGCAGGAGGCAGGAGGCTTGTCCCTACCTGGTTCCAGGCTCTCACCATCAGCCTGGCCTTGGTCTCTGAGGGCTGTGTCCCTGAGCCCCTCAGCTGGAGTCCAACGGGCAGGCCTCACCTCACAAGGCACTGGGGATCGAATGAGAAACCGTGGCACTACTCAGAGCACTGTCCCCCTCCTCGGGCCCTGGCGAACTCCTGTTCCTGTGTAGGTACCCCACTCAGAAGTCACTGCCTGTCCTGGAAAGGCAGACAAGTGTCTCAGTCTCCAGGATCCTCGGGGTCCAGCCCAGGTGCTTAGGAAATGTTTCTGGACATGAGTGGACCACCTTACTGCCCAAGAGACCCAGCTCTCTGGAGTCAGAGTGACCGATGCTGGTGGAGGCTGTTTCCTTGACTGGACAGCTAGGACATTCCGCAGTGGGGACAAGGCCGGGCAGGTCCAGGCCTGCGGGAGCTGAGAGGAGGGTCCTCTCCCGTCGTCATGGAGTGGGGAGAGGAGAGGGGAGCCAGCTGGGAGACAAGGGACCTTTCTGGATGCTCAGACGAACATATGAGCAGAATACGGGGAAGGAGAGAGGGCGAGCGGGCAGGCACAGCNGCCGGACTAGTCTTATTCACCATCGTCTTTTAAAGGGTTTAACGGGAGCAGGAAGTGATTGCTAGCTCCTGCTGGGTTCCCAGGTGTGTGGCTCCAGCCGACAGAGGTGATCTGGTCTGTGGGGGCCCCACCAGCTCCAGGGCCCCCACTTTCAAAACAGCCTACCTGACTATGACCTGGGCAGGTACTGCAAAGCGCAGGGAGCAAGGTGAGCGGAGTCCTGTTGGGTGTGACAGCCACCCCACCTCCTGGTGCAAAGTGGAAACGCAGGTACTCCGGTTCAAAAGGGAGTAATAACCAAGGCAGCGAAAGTGGAGCACGAAGCCACAGGTGGGATCTCCTGGGTGCAGGCCCGCCCTGAGCCAGCCGGCCCTCCGCCACCTGCCCTGGCCCCGCCTCCTCCCAGCCCAGGCCCTGTAGGGTTACCGTGAGGAATAAGGGGCGCTGCTGGCTGGCTCAGATGGGCAGCTCGGGCCAGGCCTGAGTGGATGGACAGGGGTGTGCAAGGGGGGCAGCTGAGAGTGGAGTTGGGCCCAGGACTCTGGCCTGTGGAAGGGAGCAGAGAGCAAGCACAGGGCCCGCTGGTCAGGCCGCGGGCAGCACGGGGGAGCAGGAATCGGCAGGCTCGCGGAGCAGGGGAGCCGGCGGAGGATGAGGCAAGCACAGGGTGGGTGGGGGGCGGGAGACACAGCTCCTCTCAAGGCAGCAAGGGCCGAGATGTGAGGGGTGAGTTCCCCATCGCTGAGAGCATCCCAGCAGAGCTGGTAATGGTGAGAGTGCTGACCCTCCTTCCCAAGGTTCTGTGTCCGGGGCTTTTGGGGGACGCAGGGAGGCAGACCAGGGCCGGGCTCTCCACCTCTGCCGCTAGGGGTCCACTGTGAGCTGGCTGGGTGCCTGGCACCCTGCCTGGACCCCTCTGAGGCCCTCTGGCCGTTACCTGACCCAGGCGCCAAGCAGTGGAAGCTCAGTCAGGATGAGGCACACCACAGACACTCAGCGTTGCCTGAGCATCTACTGGGTACCTGCAGGCCTGGCTGGTGCTGGGGCCTGGAGGAGAAGGAAGGAACCCCGCCTGCCTGGGGAGCACTCGGCGTGCGGAGGGCGCTGGGGGTCGTGGGGCCGAGAGGACGGCGTGGCAATCTCCCTGGGAGGGGCAGGGTGCCAGAGAGGGCTTTCTGAGGAGCCAGCTGAGCCAGGTCCCGGGGGCATTCTTCATGCCCCTTTTCTCAGACGTGGAGTGGAAGCCCCGGGGAGGATGAGCTGAGAGAGGCAGGAAGGGTGTGGAGGACTTGCAGTCCAGGTGAGGCCAGGCGGGCAGTGACCAGCAGGCCCACCCGGCGCTCTTCCCTGTCCCCACTGGCCGGGTACCCCCAGGGCCAGCCAGTGGCCAGCGGCCTGGGGGTGGTGTCCTGAAGGAGGGTCCGCGGGAGCTGGGAGGGCAGGTCATCGGGGGGGAGCCCACCGCCACCCTCCCCACCCCCCACCAGCCAGAGCTGGGGGGCCTGGGACCCCCACCAGCAGGAGGTCTGCCTGCCTGACTCAGCCAGGCCAGTGTGGGCCTGGAGCAAGGAGGGGACCCTGCTCCCGCCTCCCACGCAGGCCAGTCAGGATGTGAGGACGAAGCGAAGGGCTCACCTTGCGACCCCCGTGAGGGTCTTCTGGGGGACACCCCCCGAGCTGTTTGATGGCAGGGAGGGCCCGCCAGGCTGGCTTCCTGCCCAAGACGGAGGCAGGCAGTGTGGACTCGGGCTTCACCCACAAGGAGCTCCGGCCCCAGCGGGTTCCCGGCTGAGTTGGTGCTGGGGGCGGGGGGGGGCCCTGGCCTGAGAGATGGGGCCTGGCACCTCGGGGAGGCCAGTGTGGGCCCTGCTTTCTTCCTCCGGGTCACCCCGTGAGCTGGGGGCTGCTGGGGAAGCTCTCTTGGTTCTGCAAGGAATGGAGAAGGGGTCTCAGGGAAGTTGAGGGACTCAGCGGAGGTCACACAGCCGGCCAGTGGGCTTACGCATCCGACCGCGCCCCGAGCCTGGGGGCAGGAACTGGCTCTGCCCAGGGGCTGAGCGGGCGCTGGCTGGGGGTGTTCGCGGGGCTCTGCTTCCCAACACTGGCGTCAGGCAGCACTGGTCTGAGCCAAGTTTACTAATATTTATCCAAGGGCCGCTTCCGGGATTCACAGGGAGCCGAGGGGACCCCCTTCCACCAGGCAGAGAGACTGGTCCCCAAACATCCGGCTGGGGACTCCTGCCTTCCTTCCCAGCTGGGTGAGGGTGTCAGGCAGGCCGGGGCGGAGCAAGGGCGCCTCTTCAAAACTCCCCATGAGGTCATTTCCCTGCCGTGACGAGACCAGGCCTCCAGGCTCCAGCACAACCAGCCTGGCAAAGGGCAGCCTGTGAGGAAGCTGTGCGTCATGGCAGTCCCGAGCCTGGGGCTCCCTGCCATGTTCTTCCTGTAGGTGGCAGTGCTCAGGAACGGCCCTGCTCCCCTGCCTGGAAGTCCCCCTCCTCCAGGAAGCCCTCTGGGATTGCCAGGCATGACCTCAAGTCGGCTCTCACCAAGCACACAACTTGGGGTGTCATTGACTGCTCCAGTGCGGGCCTTGAGAGGGCAGGGAAGGCCCAAGCTGCCTGGAGCTGCAGCGTCTGAGAGATGGCCTGACACCACAGCCCACTGGCCTGTGACTCAGGCCTGTCCTCAATTCCTCTCCTCAAAGTTGTGGCCTGGGAAAAGCGAGAGCTCCAAGGGCAGGAGGCAGGAGGCTTGTCCCTACCTGGTTCCAGGCTCTCACCATCAGCCTGGCCTTGGTCTCTGAGGGCTGTGTCCCTGAGCCCCTCAGCTGGAGTCCAACGGGCAGGCCTCACCTCACAAGGCACTGGGGATCGAATGAGAAACCGTGGCACTACTCAGAGCACTGTCCCCCTCCTCGGGCCCTGGCGAACTCCTGTTCCTGTGTAGGTACCCCACTCAGAAGTCACTGCCTGTCCTGGAAAGGCAGACAAGTGTCTCAGTCTCCAGGATCCTCGGGGTCCAGCCCAGGTGCTTAGGAAATGTTTCTGGACATGAGTGGACCACCTTACTGCCCAAGAGACCCAGCTCTCTGGAGTCAGAGTGACCGATGCTGGTGGAGGCTGTTTCCTTGACTGGACAGCTAGGACATTCCGCAGTGGGGACAAGGCCGGGCAGGTCCAGGCCTGCGGGAGCTGAGAGGAGGGTCCTCTCCCGTCGTCATGGAGTGGGGAGAGGAGAGGGGAGCCAGCTGGGAGACAAGGGACCTTTCTGGATGCTCAGACGAACATATGAGCAGAATACGGGGAAGGAGAGAGGGCGAGCGGGCAGGCACAGCTACCGCCTCCGGGCCGGTGCTCAGCCGCCGGGGCAGCCACCCCAGGACAGGCGGGGCATCCTGCTCCCAGCCACCGCCTCCTGGCCGGTGCTCAGCCGCCTGGGCAGCCACCCCAGGACAGGCGGGGCATCCTGCTCCCAGCCACCCGACCCCAGAGTCTCGGGCAGCGTCTGGGGTGGGGCCGTGTCATCTGAGCTTTGTTTTTGGTAAATGTGTCTATATGTGTGTGTGTGTATATATATATATATATAATATATACACACACACATATACATTTTAGCGGCTGTGCTGGGTCTACATTGCATTCTCTAGCTACGGAGAATGGGGACTACTCTCTAGTTGCGGGGCGCGGGCTTCTCACTGTGGTGGCTTCTCTTGCTGTGCCCAGGCTCCAGGGCGCCTGGGCTCGGAAGCTGCGGCCCCCGGGCTCCAGGGCGCAGGCTCGGTAGCTGTGGCGTCCTGGCTTAGCTGCTCCGCGGCCTGTGGGAACTTCCCAGGATCGATCGCTTGTCTCCTGCATTGACAGCAGGAATCTTTACCACTCAGCCATCCAGGGAAGAAGCCCTGTCACGTATATTTTAATCAACTTCTTTGCTACTTAAAAAAATTACCAAAATAAATGACCAATGGTTCATATAAAGTTAAGAAACTGATGAAATGATGTCAAACTTCTGAGCACTGCTCTCTCACGACCCCACCCTAGGCCCACTCTCGATGTGGCGACTGACCTTGGATTCTTTTTTAAAAATGTGTAGGTGTTTCGTCAAAAAATTAAGAATAGCACTATCGTGCCATCCAACCGTCCCCCTTGTGGGTCTGTTCCCAGAAGAAGTGAAAGGAGAGAACCAAATACATGGTCACATGCCGGGTTCACAGCAGTGTCCCAACAGCCAGAAGTGGGAGCAGCTGCCCAGCCGCGGACGCTGTTGTTCCGTCGCTCAGTCGTGTCCAGCTCTTTGCGACCCCATGGACTGAAGCACCCCAGGCCTCCATCCTTCACCACCTGCTGGAGTTTGCTCAGATTCCTGTCCTGACCTGATGATGCCCTCTGACCCTCTCGCCCTCTGTTGCCCACTCCTCCTCCCGCCTTCAGTCTTTCCCAGCATCAGGGTCCTTACCAGTGGGTAGGCTCTTTGCATCAGGTGGCCAAAGTATTGGAGCTTCAGCTTCATNACCTGCTGGAGTTTGCTCAGATTCCTGTCCTGACCTGATGATGCCCTCTGACCCTCTCGCCCTCTGTTGCCCACTCCTCCTCCCGCCTTCAGTCTTTCCCAGCATCAGGGTCCTTACCAGTGGGTAGGCTCTTTGCATCAGGTGGCCAAAGTATTGGAACTTCAGCTTCATATCAGTCCTTCCAATGAATATTCAGAGTTGATTTCCTTTAGGATGGACTGGTTGGATCTCCTTGCAGTCCAAGGGACTCTCAAGAGTCTTCGACACCACAACTCGAAAACATCAATTCTTTGGTGCTCAGCCTTCACTATGGTTCAACTCTCTTTGATTCTGGAGCCAAGAAAATAAAACCTGCCACTGCTCCCACTTCTTCCCCTTCTATTGGCCACGAAGGGGTGGGACCAGATTCCAGCCTGTGCTTCATCGAGCCCGGCATTTAACATGATGTCCTCTGTAGCTGGAATCAAGACTCCCGGGAGAAATATCAATAATCTCAGATATGCAGATGATACCACCCTTGTGGCAGAAAGTGAAGAGTAACTAAAGAGCTCTTGATGAAGGTGAAAGAGGAGAGTGGAATAGCTGGCTTAAAACTCAACATTCAAAAAATGAAGATCATGACATCCGGTCTCATCACTTCATGGTAAATAGATGGAGAAACAGCGGAAACAGTGAGAGATTTTATTTTCTTGGGCTCCAAAATTACTGCAAATGGTGACCGCAGCGGTGAAATTAAAACATGCTTGCTCCTTAGAGGAAAACCTATGACCAACCTAGACAGCATATTAAAAAGCAGAGATATTACTTTGCCGACAAAGATCCAGCTAGTCACACTTACGGATTTTCTAATAGTCATGTATGGATATGAGAGTTGGACCATAAAAAAAAGCTGAGCTGCTCTTGAACTGTGGTGTTGGAGAAAACTCTTATGAGTTCCTTGGACTGCAAGAAGATCAAACCAGTCACTCTTAAAGGAAATCAGTCCTGAGTATTTATTGGAAGGACTGATGCTGAAGCTGAAGCTCCAATCCTTCGACCACCTGCTGTGAAGAACTGACTTACTGGAAGAGACCCTGAAAAGTGCTGAAAAAGATTGAAGGCGGGAGGAGAAGGGGACAACAGAGGATAAGATGGTTGGATGGCATCACCGACTCAAAGGACATGAGCTTGAATAAACTCCGGAAGCTGGCGATGACAGGGAGGCCTGGTGTGATGAACTCCGTGGGGTTGCAAACGGCTGGACACGACTGAGCGACCGAAGTGAACTGACTGCCACGATCGTAGAGTTTCGAATGTCGAGTTTCAAGCCAGCTTTGCGGAAGAAGAGCTTCTCGCCTTCATCAAGGGGCTTTTAGTTCCTCCTCCCGTGCTTGCCATTAGAGCGGTGTCACCTGCCTATCTGAGGCTTTTGATGTTTCTCCAGACAATCTTGATTCCAGCTTGTGATTCATCCGGCCTGGCATCTTGCTTGGTGTGCCATACATATAAGGGAGTCCCTGGAGGCTCAGATGGTAAGGAATCTGCCTGCAATGCAGGAGACCTGGGTTCAATCCCTGGGCTGGGAATATCCCTTGGAGAAGGGAACGGCTGCCCACTTGGGTATTCTTGCCTGGAGAATTCCGACAGAGGATCCAGACACAGTCCATGGGGCTGCAAAGGGTTGGACATGAGTAGGCAGCTAACACTCTACTCTGCTGAACTAAATAAGCAGCGTGACAACACACAGCCTTGTCATACTCCTTTCCCAGTTTTGAACCAGCCCGTTGTACCATGTCCAGTTCTAACTGTTGCTTCTTGACCCACATACAGGTTTCTCAGGAGACAGATACGGTGGTCTNCTACTCTGCTGAACTAAATAAGCAGCGTGACAACACACAGCCTTGTCATACTCCTTTCCCAGTTTTGAACCAGCCCGTTGTACCATGTCCAGTTCTAACTGTTGCTTCTTGACCCACATACAGGTTTCTCAGGAGACAGATACGGTGGTCTGTGTCCCCATCTTGTTAAGAATTTTCCAGCTTGTTTTCATCCGCACAGGCAAAGGCTTTGGCATTGTCAATAAACAGAAGGAGATGTTTTCCTGGAACTCTCTTGCTTTCTTGATGATCCAGTGGATGTTGGCCATTTGACGTCCGGTTCCTCTGCCTCTTTGAAACCCGACTTGTACATCTGGAAGTTCTCGGTTCAAGTACTGAGGAGGCGGGAGGACCCTCCTGTAGTGCCTTGGCAGGGGACAGGGGCCCGCCACACCTTGATCCGGGACTTCTGGCCTCCACACGTTGTGGTCGTTTGCGACAGCCGCCCCAGGACACCGACAGCCTCCAGGGGGTCTGACAGTGAGCCTGCCTCCAACCCCGCCCACCCACTCTCACCCTCCCCCGGGCCTGCAGCCAGGTGGCTGGCAGATGAGAGCCCACGTGAGACAGAGTGATGGGGTCGTCAGCTGACCACGGG
>SJYA01006269.1:41809-69910 GCA_006410615.1 Neotragus moschatus | reverse complement strand
TTTCACTTTCATGCATTGGAGAAGGAAATGGCAACCCACTCCAGTGTTCTTGCCTGGAGAATCCCAGGGACGGGGGAGCCTGGTGGGCTGCCCTCTATTGGGTCACGCAGAGTCGGACACCACTGAAGCGACTTAGCAGCAGCAGCAGGCAGACGTAGGAGGTCCAGCGCTCCAGGTCGCTCTGGCGATCACAGCCCAGTCCTGGTGGCCGTTCTGCGCACCTGCGAGGCAGCGCGGCCCTTCCGGAGGGCGGCCTGGAAAGACCTGTGGGCTGAGCAGAGCTGGAGGGGCGGGGACACCCGGAGGGGCTGGGGAACCCTGGAGGGACAGGGGACCTGGAGGGAGGGGCGAAGGGGCAGTGAGGTTGGCCAGGGCTGGTTCGAGGGGTGGGCCGGGCAGGATCACCAGGGGCAGTCCAAGCATCCTTGAAGCAGGAAACCACAGGGGACCTCCACGAAGATAGCCCATGGCATACTGTTTCTACAGAACTGTTGTTACCCAGAAGGTGTCAACATACAGACTTGACTTATTAAAATATCATATAAATTGGTTCTGTATTAAAAATGTAACTCCTGTTCGTGCCTTCATATAGTGTTGTATGTATTCAGCCTCTACATGCTGTATTTATAATATATACTTATACAATGTACGTTTACATTTATGCATGTTTTTCCCATTTCCTTGCTCTTCATTTCTTTCTAAAGATCCATCCCTTCATCTGGAATTACTCCCCTTCACCCTAAAGTGTTTGCTTTAATATTTTCTTTAATAAAAATCTGGTGGTGATATGTTCGGTTCTTATTTGCTTGAAATTACATTTATGTATACATGCATACAATATGCATAAGTATAATGAATATTGAGTTTAAATACATGTTCCATATAAAGAGTTAGGATACATGACATGGCAACCATACAAAATGCAGATTTCTCAATAGACAAATGGAAACCAGGGACAAATAAGAGAGAAATCAACTGTTGGCTTTATTTTTGGACCTTTGATGATACACCTATCTTCAGTTCTCTTTTTGTTATCTTTGGTTTCCAGCAGTATGACTATGAAGTGTCTAGAGATACTTTTCTTCATATCTGATAGTGATTCATAGTGCTTCTTGGGTCTATGACTTGATGCTTGTTGGTTTCTATGTGTTTTGGGAAATTTTCAACCAGTTGTTTTCAAATATTACTTATTTCTTTTTTACCTCCAGCTCAGACCTACAGTTTGAAGAATCTTAGAACATTTTGTTGTGCCCCATTGGTTTCTTATACTCACTTTTGTATTTTTCATCTTTTCTTACCATTGTCCATCTGAATATTTTTCTCAAGTATCTTCCACTTCACTAATTCCCAATTTAGCTTTGTCTAATTTGCTGCTGGATGTGAGTCTGAGTGAACTCTGGAAGTTGGTGATGGACAAGGAGGCCTGGCGTGCTGCAATTCATGGGGTCGCAAAGAGTTGGACACGACTGAGCACCTGAACTGAACTGAATTTGCTGCTAATTTAATTTGCATCCCTAATTTTTAGTTATATTTTTGAATTTCTACCTTGTTTCTGGAACCAAGTTTTAGTTCTCTGCCACGGTTCTCCATCTTATCAAGAATTCTTCAATGTGTATCAGTTATTTTAAGTTTCATCTCTGATCATTCCAAAATTCAAATCTTCAGTGGGTCTCTTTTGTTTATCTTCCCTCTTGGAAAGCCTACTAGCTTTTCAGTTTAAGTTAGACATCTGTTATGAAAATATTATAGATGAAATTTGAGTCTTTCAGTCATACTGCCCTTCTCCAGAAAAGATTGACTGTTCCTCCACCTCTTTTTGCTCACCCTCTACAAACTGCCTTTGGAAACCACAAGCCTGTTTTCTCTCTCCTTCTCTTTGTTTAAGATTCTACATGTAAGTGAAATAGTACAGTATCTGTCTTTCTCTTTCTGACTTACTTTGCTTAACATAATGTCGTTAGGTCCCATATGGTAGCAAATTGCATGGTTTCCTTCTTTTTATGATTGGATAATGTGCCTTTGTATAAATATATAGCACATTTTCTTTATCCATTCATCAGTGGACACTGGGATTGTTTTCACCTCTTGGCTATTGTACATAATGCTGCAGTGAACGTGGGAGTGAAGATACCTATTTGAGATAGTGATTTCCTATCCTTGGGATAAACACTTAGAAGTAGAATTGTTGAATCATATGATAGTTTTATTTCTCACCTTTTGAGGAACCTTCATACTCAGAAATGTGTTCTGTAGTGGCTACACCAATTCACATTTTCATCAACAATGCACAAGCTTTCCCTTTTCTCCACATCCTCACCAACAACACCAACACATTTCTTGTCATTTTGATAATAGTCATTCTGATGGGTGCCTGGAGAAATACCAATAACCTCAGATATGCAGATGACACCACCCTCTGGCAGAAAGCAAAGAGGAACTAAAGAGCCTCTTGATGAAGGTGAAAGAGGAGAGTAAAAAAGCTATCTTAAAACTCAACATTCAGAAAACTAAGATTATGGCATCCAGTCCCATCACTTCATGGCAAATAGATGTAGGAAAAAAGGAAACAGTGAGAGACTATTTTCTTGGGCTCCAAGATCACTGTGGACAGTGATTGCAGCCATGAAATTAAAAGACGCTTGCTCCTTGGAAGAAAAGCTATGACAAGCATAGACAGCATATTAAAACACAGAGACATCACTTTGCTGACAAAAGTCTGTATAGTCAAAGCTATGGTTTTTCCAGTAGTAATGTACAGATGTGAGAGTTGGACCATAAAGAAGGCTGAGCACTGAAGAATTGATGCTTGTGAACTATGCTGCTGGAGAAGACTCTTGAGAGTCCCTTGGACAAGAAGGAGGTCAAACCAGTCAATCCTAAAGGAAATCAACATTGAATATTGATTGGAAGGACTGATGCTGAAGCTGAAGCTTTAATTGAGCACCTGGTTGCGACAGGTGACTCACTGGAAAAGACCCTGATGCTGGAAAAGATTAAAGGCAGGAGGAGAAGGGGGTGACAGAAGATGAAATGGTTGGATGGTATCATCGACTCAATGGACTTGAGTTTGAACAAACTCCAAGAGATAATAAAGGTCGGGGCATGCTGCAGTCCATGGGGTCGCAAAGAGTTGGACAAGACTGAGCAACTGAACAGCAACAGTTCTGATGGGTGTGAGGTCAGGAAGAATTATCTTTTGCTTCTAGCAGGCAATTAGTGCAAATAGTAGCTTATCTTAAGGCAACCATGTATTTAGCTGATTCGAGGCTGGACCTACTTCATTTGTGAGGGCTGCTTTTTTTTTTTGTCATCCTAATTTTTATCTTGTCATCCTTAAGGGTTCTGACTAAAGCCCTAGAGTGTTTACCAGAATGTCTTCTCCTTTCTGGGATCTGAACTCAAAAATATTTCCTCCTCAGACTCTCAGGCTCCTGGGAGTTCTGATGCTCATCCTAGCTTTTCACCTAATTACGTTAGCATTGGTGAATGCCCCAAGGGGAAAAGTCATGCTGAAAATTAGCCTTAATCACTTCATGTTTTTGTTCTGCATGGTATCTTGGCCACTGAAGTGAACCTACCCTCAGAAACCCCTAAGGCTATCAAAAGGAGTTTTTCATGCATTTTCACCAGATTTTCTGGCTTCCCTGGTGGCTCAGCAGGAAAATTCACCTGCAATGCAGGAGCCTCAGGAGACACAGGTCCAGTCCCTGAGTCAGGAAGATCCCCTGGAGAAGGGAATGACAGCCCACTCTAGTATTCTTGTCTGGAAAATTCCATGGACAGTAGAGCCTGGTGGGCTACACACTCCATGGGGTTGCAAAGAGTCGAACAAAACTGAAGAGACTTAGCACGCACTCTCACCAGATTTTCTGGTTCTCAATGAGAAGTTTGTTCTGAACAAGCTAATTGAAAGATTAACAATAAGACAGTGGAAATATAAAAAGCACTAATTTTGCAATATAATTTGAATTGTAGAAATTATATTCATTTACCATGTTATAAAGCTTTTGAAGTAGTTACATTCCAGATAATATGCAAACTATTAACATTAATAATTTATATATTTATTTTTCCTGCTTTATTGAGATATAGTTGACATCAAACATTATAAGTTTAAGGCGTACAGATTTGATATGCATATATTACAAAATGATTACCATAGTTTTGCCTAATATCTGCATCATATCCCATACTTAATCATCATTTAATTAATTAAATCACCGTTACTTTTTTTGTGGTGAGATTGTTTAAGATGTACCCTCTTAACAACTTGCAAGCCTATAATATAATATTATTAACTATCATGAGGCTATACCTTAGATTCCTAGAGCTTCTTCATCTTATAAAGTTTGTATAGAAAACCAATTTAAAGTTTAAAAAATGAATAAAGAGTTGTCTGCATCAAGAAAACATAAGATTTTAAAGAGAAACTGACTTACACTGGTTTTCACTCTAAAAATGGGAAAAGATACAGAAAATATTTTTTAAACATGAAAATTATGATTATGCCTAAGTTAAGTATCTGTCTTTAGAGAAACAGTATATTATTATTTACTGCCTTTTATGTATGATGTAGTTCAAGAAAATTTGTTAAATGAGTGACTGAATAAATAGTTCCTTTATTATATTTTATCTCTATTGATGTAGGGTTATTTTGGCTCTTTCCACTTAATGTGCATGAAGTTGGTAACAGTAATTTCTTCTTATAACCTCTTCTTTACAATCTTATCTTTTGCTTTGCCTGGATTCATTCCTGATTCATATTTAATAGGCTCTGCTGCTACTGCTAAGTCACTTCAGTCGTGTCCGACTCTGTGCGACCCCACAGACAGCAGCCCACCAGNTTCCACTTAATGTGCATGAAGTTGGTAACAGTAATTTCTTCTTATAACCTCTTCTTTACAATCTTATCTTTTGCTTTGCCTGGATTCATTCCTGATTCATATTTAATAGGCTCTGCTGCTACTGCTAAGTCACTTCAGTCGTGTCCGACTCTGTGCGACCCCACAGACAGCAGCCCACCAGGCTCCCCCGTCCCTGGGACTCTCCAGGCAAGAACACTGGAGTGGGTTGCCATGTCCTTCTCCAATGCACAAACGTGAAAAGTGAAAGTGAAGTCGCTCAGTCGCCTCCGACTCTCAGCAACCCCATGGACTGCAGCCTACCAGGCTCCTCAATTCATGGAATTTTCCAGGCAAGAGTACTCTAGACACTGCCTAACTACGTGACATGCAATTACTCACTTAATCCTCATAACAATCCTTGTAGACACAGTAACTGAGACACAGGTTGAATGACTTGCTCATGATCAATAGTTAGTGATCTCAGAGGTGAATTCAGGCAGCTGAGGTTCCAGGGCCCTCGGTTTTCACAGTCTACCAGTGTTTCCTGACCTTGCTGGTGAGAGGAGTCGACGGAGGGTTTATTAAATGTGCTAGAAATTCTGATCAGTAGCAGCTCTCGTTGTTCTTTGCTTCAGCTGTCTTTGGGGAAATGCTGGGCTGGGTGATGCTGAGTCTCCTTTGTCCCAGTCCCTGCTTTAGAGGGTCTGCTGTTGGCTCGTGTTTCCTCCAATCTGTCTTTGGAGAGCTCCTGGCTCCAGCCCGTGGACTTCTATGAGTTTTGACTTCCCTTTTCTTCTCTCTGAGGGTGAGAATCGAGTTCTGCCTGGAATAGAATTGCATTGGAAACAAAAGGAAAAACAACTTGGTTTCCAATAAATTTCCTGTTCCCTTCCTTCTCCAATACTTTCTGCCTTTGGATTTCTGTTGGCTTCCGTCTTCCTTGCTTTCTCTCCTTCCAGCTGGCTTTCTCATCCTTCCCTCCCCCAGCCCAGTGTTCTTGTTTTTTTCATTAGCTCTGAGCTCCTCCAAGTCTTCTGGCTTCCTTTCTGCTTATTCACTCTGGGCTGCAACTTTCCCTGACCCTCTCTCTTTTCCTCATTTTCCTCCTCTAAGCTTAGCTTTTATTTTTATTTCTTTTGATTTTCCCTCATCAACCAAGGAGCTAGACTGTGCAGACATATAATTTGATATGTTATGCTTATGGAGCAGATGGTATTTGAAAGAGATCAAGCAAATTCATATATGTGGAGAATATCATTTTAGCAGAAATTCTGCTTTGAAAGTGATTGTTCAGCCTGCTTGAAGACCTCACAGTAAAATCAACGCGTGAGCATGCTTTCCTGGTCTCATGATTGTTAGGCTGAGTAGGAGATTCAAACTGACTGCTACACAGATGAGCCATATTAACCTCTGGAAATGTTTTATTTTGTCAAGACTACACTTAAAAGATAAAAACAGATGAATGCCTTCAACAGGATTTGCATTCTTCCTCATATCCTTAGCTGCCTCAGACATCCAGTTTATCTTCCCTTTTTTTTAAATCTTAAAAATTAGCTCATCTTTCATATATCTATTTACTCTTTTTACAAGAAAAAATAGTAAAGGCCCCTAAGCTTATAAACTGCTTTATTATCTTTTTCACCCTTGATTTGAAGACGGATACTCACCTACTTCCTACTAGTGGTGAAACTTTCCTTAAATGTCTTTCTCTGTGTCCTTCATTTCTGCCCCTGCCAACCCCATCTCTTAAGTAGCACTCAGTGAACTCACGTTTGTTTTCTGCATCAAAGCTCTGTTCCCCACCAAAGGTCAAATAGAAGCATCTCTCTAGTAAATCTGTAATATGTGGAATGCTAGACTGAGATTTTCTAAAAGGTGAAACTACATTTACCATTTCTATTATCCAGAAGATTTAAATACTTAGATTCTGGTAAATATTTACAGAATAAAATAGGTTGTAGGTGCTAAAAATCCAATCATAGTGTAAACTCAGGTAGTTTTAGCCAAATTCACCGACTTTATGACTGGCAAAAAAGATCTGTGTTTAATTATATCAAAGATATTTTTATAAACAAGAATAAGTAGCTTTCAATCAATTTTTTTTTAAATTTTGGACTAGAAATCAAATTTTAAATGTTTTAAATTCATGAATGTTTTAAAATTCATGTATTCATTTTGGAAGTTTGAACGTCTATTTTTTTTCTTTCATGGCTATCATATAAAGGTCAGAAGGAGTAGAATCTAGCTTTTCGTTCACTTTCCATGTCTAAGTTTTTACTGGGTTAATTCACACAGTGTATGATACGCATCTCCTTGTCATCCCAGTTTACAAGAGAAGGAATAGAGACATGGCGAGGTATAATGACACCCTCAGGGTGAAACAGCTTCTCTNTATTTTTTTTCTTTCATGGCTATCATATAAAGGTCAGAAGGAGTAGAATCTAGCTTTTCGTTCACTTTCCATGTCTAAGTTTTTACTGGGTTAATTCACACAGTGTATGATACGCATCTCCTTGTCATCCCAGTTTACAAGAGAAGGAATAGAGACATGGCGAGGTATAATGACACCCTCAGGGTGAAACAGCTTCTCTGTTACAGTGTGTGAGCTGTGCGTCCGGGTTTTGGATTCAGTGGTGGTGCCGAGTACCCCACTGATAGAGCATCAAATGTCTCCTTACGCTTGTTACTTTCCAAGTTATGCTTCCTTGGATTTGTGAGGTAGGGAAGTGCGGGTGAAGGGAAACTTCAGCTACAGAGAAGATACCTTTAATATGTTTCACCCTGTGAAATCAGCCTTTCAGAAAGTCTTTTCAGCGAACTTTATTAACAACCGATGTAGTCTGGGAAGCTTGGCAAGCAAGGAGGCAGGAAGCCCCAGAGAAATGTATCTATCAGACATCTTTCCTCCTGAGGTTTCCTTCCAAGTGATTTTGGATCCTGAAGGAAGTAGAGGGTCTCTCTGTCACTGCGTTTGTCTGGCATCCACTTTTAAAATTCTTTCCTTGATCTGTGTTTCACTGTGAAATAGAAACAAATTATAGCTGAACGTTGGAGTCAAAATGTGAACCTTATTTTAGTTAGACACAATTTCTACTTTTTTGAGAATTTTTATTTGAGGGCTAAGGCTTCTCTGAATTTTAAATGCTATGCCACATTTCAAGCCTTGCATGCTACACGGAGCTGTGGACCCAGTCACAGATAAAAGCTGAGGGCAATTTGGAATTCTCTTTGCCCAGGTTTTAGGGCTGGGTTTAAAAGGCATATGCAGGACCCATGGAGAAACAGATGAAGTGATTCAGACATTCACTCATGAATGTCTGGTATCACTTAGTTTCCATTTATGTATGAAAAGCTTTTTGATATTTAATTTCATATAATTCTGCTGAATGTATGCTCTAGAAAATAATGAAAGGAAAACTTGAGTTAAAGGAAATAGAACAGAAGCTTGCATAAACACTCATCTCTGGAAAGCTGGATCTCTTAAATCTATTTGCTCTTGAAAGCATGTATATATATAGACCTCTTGATGGGAATGCCATAATGATAACTTGTTAGATAGAATGTCAGTCATTTAAGTTTTTTTAAAAGTGTTATTTAGGGTCAAGAGTATTATTTTAGCTTACCTGCACCAAATTTGCAACTAACTTGTTGCATAGGGCAAATTTAAGAATATATTGAAATTTAAGAATACATTAGAGTTATATTATGTTAACTGCTAATTGAATATTATTAACAGGAGTTTAGAAATTTATATGATGATGATAATGATGATATTACCAACCACTCTTTTTTAAAAAATTTTGTTGCAAAGTGACTCAGTTATACATATATGTATACATTCTTGTGGCCTTCCCTTGTGGCTCAGCCGGTAAACAATCTGCCCTCAATGCAGGAGACCTGGGTTCGATCCCTGGGTTGGGAAGATCCCCTGGAGAAGGGAAAGACTACCCACTCCAGTGTTCTGACCTGGAGAATTCCATACAGTCCATGGGGTCACAATGAGTCAGACACGACTGAGCAACTTTCACTCACTCATACATTATTTTTCGTATTCTTTTCCATTAGAGTTTGTCCCAGGAGGGTGAGTATAGTTGCCCATGCTATATAGCAGGCCCTTGTTTGTCCACTCTGTATTTAAAAGTTTAAACTTGCTCACCCCAGACTCCTACTCCATCCCTCCACCACCCCCCTTGGCAACCACAAGTCTGTTCTCTTTTTGTGAGTCTGTTTCTGTTTCATAAATAAGTTTATTTGTGTCATAGTTTAGATTCCACATATAAGTGATATCATATGATATTTGTCTTTGTCTGACTGACTTCACTTGGTATAATAATCTCTAGGTCCATCCATGTTTCCACAGACGGCATTAATTCATACTTTTTTATGGCTGAGTAATATTTCATTGTATATATGTACCACATGTTCTTTATCCATTGATCTGTTGATGGACCTTAGGCACCAACCACTGTTTATCAGCAAAGTTTGGTAAAGGCTTTACATAATTTCTGAATTCTTAACAGTTCTGCAAAGAAAATTATGTTATTTCACTTTTTATATGAGGAAAGAAAGTGAAAGTGAAGTCACTCAATTGTGTCTGACTCTTTGCGACCCCATGGGCTGTAGCCTACCAGGCACTTCTGTCCATGGGATTTTCCAGGCAATAGTCCTGGAGTGGATTGCCATTTCCTTCTCCAAGGGATCTTCCCAACCCAGGGATCGAACCCGGGTCTCCCGCATTGTAGACAGATGCTTTACCGTCTGAGCCACCAGCGACCCTTGAGGAGAGAAAGTGAATAATATTTTTTCTAGGTCACATACCTGGTAAAAACACTGGGTTTGAATCTTTGTCAGGTTCCAAAGCCTGTATTTCTTCACTAAATCATGTCAGTTAATTGAACACTAGGAACTTCAGTTATAAAATTACTTTGTACTCATTTTTTTGCAATGTGTTTTCCTTTAACACATTTGTAAAGTTCTAGATTTATCTATTACTGCAGTTGGTTGGAAATGGCTTAGGGTGATACAGCTTAGTTTTGAACTGTAGTTTATTTTGAGCCTGAGTTCATTTAAAACCTGAGGTGGATGGACCTGAATGAATCACTCTTCTTCAGAGATAAGTTATTCAGATATTTTATGATGATTCCATAGATTTTTGTGACCTTTCAGGATCTCCTTCCTTCATTCTGACATACCAGCCATACTTCTCTTTATTGTGAGCTTAGGTTAATGGTTTTAGGGGGGTATTTCTGAGACATACACCCTTTCTTAGTTTTTTAGTAAGTAGCTCAAATGGACACATACAGTCCTATCCAAAAGGTCAGATATTTTAAAAAAAAATATTCTTGCATACATACCAAATATTGAATATGCAGATTTCATATATATACTGAAAGACCCTGCATAGCTTCTTTCGGGAAAATCTGTTTACTTTACTGCAACCATTGGCTCTTCGTTTTTTTCTGAGTGGCCATCTGAAACCATAGTGTGTAGTAAACAGTTGCACTACAGTACAATAAATGAAGTTTTTAAAAGGTCTCAGTGACCTAAAATGTGCTGAAGTGCTCTTGTGAGGTTAATACAATTTTTTTATTAATAATTCACGGGTGCTTTGAAGCCTGGACAATGATAATTCTTTGTCAAAGCGTAGAAGTAAAGATCATGAAACAAGTTGTACAGAATGGATCATCGAACCAAAAGACTATAGATGAGAAAGAAAAACAATGACAAAGCAGTTGTTTTATACCCAGAACGTGCTCTTAAGTAGAAGGATTTCGGTATCTTCCATTTGAGAACCTCACTCTGAACGGCTCAGGAACCAGAGCCATGTTAGGATTGAACACTGGAGTTGAAATTAGACTCTCACTCCGCACTTTCCTGCAGTTACGCCATCCTTCCATTACTGGTCTACATGTCTCAAGCCTGGGCCAGCGTGTGGACTGGTAAGGGGCCAGGAGCTCCCACAGTCCCTCACCCTCTCCATGAGGCTGCCTTGGTTCCCAGCAGCTGCAGGCACTGAGACTGCACCATCCACCTTTGTAGATGGCAAGAGTCCCCAGATAGATGCCACAGTTTTCTTTTTCCTAAAAGTGAGAATGAAAGATGACAAGCAACCCCTTCTCAAACTTGGGAAGGAGAAGACAAATACGATCTTTGTCATTCAATTTGTGTGAACTACTATTTAGCTAGTTTTAATGAAGCCATGTATAAAACTTGATTAAACTACTCAAACTACATATAATAACCTTCTTTTGTTTTCAGATTCATATTGCTGTTGAAGGCATTTTCTGTTAACTAGTAGAGATAGTAAAAAGTGAAAGCTGAGAACTCGATTTTATTTCTTATTATAGTAATTTACAATGTTAATTTCTGCTGTACTGCAAAGTGATTCAGATACATTCAAATGCATTCTTTATATTCTTTTCCATTGTGGCTTATCACAGGATATTGAATATGGTTTCTTGTGCTTTACAGTAGAGTCTTGTCTGACCTTCCTATATAAGGTAGCTTATATCTGCTAACCTCAGCCTCCCACTCCATTCTTCCCCTAACCCATTCCCCTTTGGCAACCACAAGTCTGTTCTGAGAACTGTTTTAGAAAGTTAAAAATGATTAAAGTGAACTGAGGCATGCTATAAAAGGGTATCTTATTAATTTCCAGAAGGAAAAATGTGTGAGAAAATTGAATTTGTGCCTAATCGTTAGTAAAACCGAAGAAGGAAATGGCAACCCGCCCCAGTATTGCTGCCTGGAGAATCCCATGGACAGAGAGCCTGGTGGGCAAAGGTCCATGGGATCGCAAGAGCTGGACACAACTTAGCGACTAAACCACTACCATCAGTAAAACATATGAATGTTATGTACCACAAAATTCACAGGAATTGAAAAATCAGAAAAATGGAACATATTCTTGGACAGTTTTGCTGTTTGTATTACTCTCGAGGCTGATCATAAGTATATTTGGTTTATAGGGTATGTTTTATTCTGTCCATTCAGCTTTAAAGTTCTTGCTAAAAACTATCAATACTTTCTTAGAACACTATAATTTATTAATTATTAGTAGTGAAAAACTTGAGTACTTTTCAAATGTTGATAAATTTTAGCTGCTCCAGTTTTAGGGAGTGCAAACATTTATTGCTCATGAATTTCTTGTAAATATATGTGTACTCATCAAATTTGCAGGTGTGTTTCCTCCTTGAAATAGACACCATCCACATCCAAACATGTTTGAGAGGGGACAGAGGTAGATCTTCAAGGAGGTAGATTTATATCTATGAATATAAGTAAGTATATTTTTATTACTGTTGTGTGAACAGGGACATATCAGAGCATAAGTATTGGAGTTAGAGCACTCAGGGAAATTCAGACAGGCAGTTGAGGACACTCTGTGTGAGACTGATAGGCTATTGATTGATTGACGTGAAAATAGCTGAGAGGGACCCCTGAAAAGTGGGCATATAGGACAAGACATTCGTTAGGATAGAATCTTTTTTTCCCCCTCCATTTGTAAAATGGGATTAACACCTGCTTCTTTTTTTCTTTTTTTGTCTTTATTGAGGTATAATTGACAGATATAATTGTAAGATAGTGCAATTATTTGACATATGCATACATTATGAAGGGCTTCCCAGCTGGGGCAGTGGCAGTGGCAAACATTCCACTTGACAATGTAGGAGACGCAGGAGATCCGGGTTTGATTCCTGGGTCAGGAATATCCCCTGGAGGAGGAAATGGCAACCCACCTCAGTATTCTTGCCTGGAAAATCTCATGCACAGGAGCCTGGCAGGCTATAGTCCATGGGGTCAAAAAGAGCTGGACACAGCTTAGCAATGGAGCACACATTTTGAAAGGATTGTAAAGGAACGGTTATTGTTCAGTCACTCAGTCATGTCCAGCTTTGTGTGACCCCATGGACTGCAGCACGCCAGGCTTCCCTGTCCTTCACCAGCTCTCAGAGCTTGCTTAAACTCATGTCCATTGAGTTGGTGATGCCATCCAACCATCTCATCCTCTGTTGTCCCCTTCTCCTCCTGCCTTCTATCTTTCCCAGCACCAGGGTCTTTTCCAATGAGTAGGCTCTTCCCATCAGGTGGCCAAAGTATTGGAGCTTCAGCATCAGTCCTTCCAATGAATATCCAGGACTGATTTCCTTTAGGATTGACCAGTTGGATCTTCTTGCAGTGCAAGGGACTCTCAAGAGTCTTCTCCAACAGCACAGTTCAAAAGCATTCTTCAGTGCTCAGCTTTCTTTATGGTCCAGCTCTCACATCCATACATGACTACTGGAAAAACCATAGCTTTGAATAGGTGGACCTTTGTCAGCAAAGTAACGTCTCTCTGTTTTAATATGCTGTCTAGGTTTGTCACAGCTTTCCTTCCAATGGGGAAGTGTGCAGTCACCGTCCACAGTAATTTTGGAGCCCAAGAAAATAAAGTCTCTCACTGTTTCCGTATTTTCCCCCATCTATTTGTCATGAAGTGATGGGTTTGGATGCCATGATCTTAGTTTTTTGAATGTTGAATTTTGAACCAGCTTTTTTACCCTCCTCTTTCATCTTTATCAAGCGGTTCTTTAGTTCCTCTTTGCTTTCTACCATAAAGGTGGTGTCATCTGCATATCTGAGGTTATTGATATTTCTTGCAACAGTCTTGATTCCACCTTGTGCTTCATCCTGCCTGGCATTTCACATGATGTACTCTGCATAGAAGTTAAATAAACAGGGTGGCAATATACAGCCTTGAAGTACTCCTTTCCAGATTTGGAACCAGTCCGTTATTCTGTGTGCAGTTCTAAATATTGCTTCTTGACCTGCATACAGACTTCTCAGGAGGTAGGAAAGGTGATCTGATATCCCCATCTCTTTAAGATTTTTCCACAGTTTGTGGTGATCCACACAGTTAATGGCTTTAGCATATTCAATAAAGCAAGTTTTTTGAAATTATCTTGCTTTTTCTATGATCCAATGAATGTTGGCAATTTAATCTCTGGTTCCTCTACCTTTTCTACATCTAGCTTGTACATCCGGAAATTCTCAGCTCATATACTGTTGAAGGCTACCTTGGAGGATTTTGAGCATGACCTTACTGGTATGTGAAATGGGTGCAGTTGTGCAGTAGTCTGAACATTCTTTGGCATTACCCTTTCTTTGGGATTGAAATGAAAACTGAGCTTTTCCAGTCCTGTGGCCATTGCTGAGTTTTCCAAATTTGTTGGCTTATTGAATGCAGCACTTTCGCAGCATCATCTTTTAGGATTTGAAATAACTCAACTGGAATAACATCACCTCCACTAGCTTTGTTTGTAGTGATGCTTCCTAATGTCCACTTGACTTCTGGGTTATTAAGATCTTTTTGGTAGAGTTCTTCTTTGTATTCTTGCCACCTCTTCTTAATATCTTCTGTTTTTGTTAGGCCCATACCATTTCTGTCCTTAATTGTGCCTGTCTTTGCATCAAATGTTTCCTTGATATTTCTCTTAATTTTCTTGACCAGCTCTCTAGTCTTTCCCATTCTACTGGGAAACAGAACTCTGCAGCAAATATCATAGCTAAAGGTAAAATGTTAATGATTCTCTTTCAGATCAGAAACAAAGCAATGATGCTTTATTGTAACCACTTCTATTTGATATTATACTAATACTTTAGTCAGTGCAGCTTGTTAAGAAAAAGAAGTGGAAATTCACTTGATGCAGGGGAACCCTGTCACTATGTACATGTATGTAGAATCGTTCACAGTGCCCTTTTACCCTTGCCTGCCTTGAAGTTGATTGCTCAGCCTCTTCTGCTGTCACCCTCAAGAGTCCTCGAGGTTTCAGTGTATTATCTGAAATAAGTTTTCCGGTGACCATTTTGAGCCATCAGATTCGTAGTATGTGACTACGAATATGCCTAGTAGTATGTGACTATTGGACTCTTACTATTGCTAAGCCGAATTCACCTAACGTTTGAGGTCCTAGTATCTTCCGTCCACAAAGAATGAGAGAGGACCCCTCCAGGACAGGGGCCTTGCTGGTGGGAGCAGCAGGTCTCGAGCCTTTTCTGAACTGTCTAGCATTAAACGTGTCTGTTGTGTGTATTTGTTGCCTTCAGCATCTCTAATATACATAGGTGTTCCTGGTATTGGCATTTCAGAAATACCACTGATTACTTAGAGAGGAATTAAAAAAATGTTTACATGACTTGTGAACTTTGTAAAGAGATGTACAGAATTATTTGAAAATCTGTCATTATGGTTTAAAATCTCATTTGTTTTTGACTCGAGTGTATGCCTCGAGGACCCACTTGGAATGGTCCAAATGAAGAAAGAGAAATCATTTCCACCTAGGAATAAAGTAGTGTTATTTGAAGGGAAGGAGTTAGAGAGTGCTATTCAAGCTACAGAATTTGATTGGGTATTACTACTATAATGACTGGCATTTTAGTTTTTACCAGTTTGATATATTTATAGAGGGCTTTATCAATTTTATCATCAATGGTGATGGGCAGTTACTTAAGAATAGGATATATATATAATATATATATATATATAATTATATTAAAGTATAATTGATTTACAGTTCTTTGTTAATTTATGCCATATAGCAAAAGGATTCAATTATATTGTTGCTGTTGTGTATATATTTTTTCATATTATTTTCCGTTACGGTTTATCACGGGATATTGAACACAGTTCCTTGTGCTATACAGTAGGGCCTTGTTTCTCTATCTTATATATAAATAGTTTGTATTTGCTAATTCCAAACTCACAATCCATCCCTCCTCCAGTCTATGAGTCTGTTTCACAGTTAATCCCTACAGTGTTTTAAAAGTTAGCTTAAGATACAGGAGAAGTTCTCAAATTTTAGTCCTTGGATCAGCAGCATCACCATCATTTGTGAGCTGGTTAGAAATGCAAATTCATTGACCCAACCTGACCCAATGAATCACAGTCTCTGGAGATGGGCCCAAGAAACTGTTAACAAGCTCTACTGGGGTTTGTAGGCACATTAAAGTTTGAGAAACACTGATCTAAAGGAATTGTCTAAACTAAAGAAATGACTGAAAGCCATTATGATCTATCCAGGAAACAGCTGGAATAAGAGGGATTTGGCTCCATCTTTACTAGAGGGGCAATACTTTCTTATTTCTAAAATGGAACGTACATTAACCGAGATTGTAGAACAACTAAGATCAAAGTTTTAAAAGTGATTTTTATAAGATAATAGGGTAATTATATTCAAATTTGTCAATGCAAAGTTTGGGATGTTAATAATTCTTTAAGATTTTTTTTTTTTTGATCTGGACCATTTTTAAAGACTTTATTGAATTTGTTGCAATATTGCTTCTGTTGTGTTTTGGTGTTTTGGCCATGAGGCATGTGAAATCTTAGCTCCCCAACAGGGGATTGAACCCACGTCTCATGCATTGGAAGGCTAAATCTTAACAACTGGACCACCAGGAAAGTCCTGGAGTTAATAACTTTAATAAACATTGTACATTATTTGTTTGGAATAAGCAGTTTGTTGAACTATACCAATGTATCTATCGATTAAAGTAATGAAGCTGAAACAAGCTTTTTAAACGTAGAATAAAATTAAACATTCTTTGAACAATCTGATGAATTTTGTTAGAGATTCCATTTCCAAATACAAGCCGAGTTTGCTTAGCTGGAAGGCAGAAGGACTAATTAGTCACTGCATGTAACCTGTTTGTTAACTATTCCTCTGAGGAGAAATTGAAAATCAGCCAGTATGGTTTATTTTTCAATAGAAATCGAAAAGAAGAACATTGATTTATTGCCTAAAATGGCTGAGAAAGTTTGCATCCAACATCAGCAGAACCCTGCACAATTTTTTTTTCCTTTGTTTTGATGTTCCAGTCTGCAGATGTTAGCTGTTTTTGTGAGGAAACAATGGTGTTAGCTCTGAGTTTTCTTGGAAAGAAAAAGCATAAAAACTTTGGAGGACTGGACTTACAGTCTGCCCAGCCAATTGACCATGATGGAATGTTCGGTGAAGTCTGTGGGGAGTCATTCCCCAGCAGCATCTGGAAGGAAACAATAAGAGGCTGGAGGGTTTACTTTTCAGGCAAATGATTAAGAGGTGATTAAGTGAAGGTTTTTGGATTTGAGGGAGGGAAGGAGCAGGGAAGGTGTGTGTGTATAACATGGCATAGAGGGATTATGGAAAAGACTTAATAGAATGAACTATAGATCACAGCAGAACTTAGAAAAAGCTGGAATTGGAATTTGGACAGAACAGCTTAGAGGTATCACATGATACAGAAGATGAGATTCACATAACACAGATTCACATAATCACTTGTCTTGTTGGAACAGTAACGGACAGTGATGATGTCTTGTTATTTCGAGCCACTGGAATTCATGTCTTAGAGTTGGAAAGGCATTCTGCTATTAAACCTTTACAGTCTTACTCTGATTATATTGGCTCTGCTTTAAAGTCCTAAGAAAGCTCTGAGTTTGGAAAATGGAGATCTAAGGCTTTGATCAAAGGAGGGGTTTAACTTGAGCAGTTTGATGCTGATTGGTTCATAATGTGTAAAGACAACATTTCTTTACATTATTTTATGCAGTCACGTCTTCCTGCTCATAGTTCCCTACCACCAGCTGCAAATAAATGAGTTAGTGAGTAAAGAAATGAATAAATGAGTGAATAAAGGAAAGGGTGAATGAATTAGAGGATAAAAGGAGGAATGAATGGATTAGGGAATAAAGGGATGAATGCATAAAGTTCTCTGATAGATGATAGAGGATGAAAGCTAGTTTGCCTCTCCCCCAGAGACTCAGGTTTATCAAACAAAACCAGGTTTCCTCTGAACACAAGTTTTTCTTCTTGATGCTAGGTATTTGAGCTTCTGAAAAAGTTAGAGAGAAAGACAAGGCAGGGTTTAGAAACTAGTGCCGGGCTCCACCCCTTCGCCCACCCAGTCATCCTTCCCAGAAATCACCTCAAGTCCTTTCATCTCGGTGCATGGAGACTCGGCAAACACAAGGCTCCATTATTGCGTTTCATGAGCCAGGATGCAGAAACACCGTAAAGCACAACTCCACATTTCCCTGCCTCAGAATCATCACAAATGATCTCTCACTCAAGTCCAGAGTGGATAATTTGGCCATTCAGTCGACCCAGGGTCTTTCTTCCTGCAGCCCCACCCTGCTATAGGTCATTGCCATTTATTTATTTTTTTAAATATTTTATTTATTTGTTACCGCTGCATTAGGTATTGATTGCAGCTTGCAGGATCTTGGTTGCATCAGGTGGGGTCTCTGCATTGTGGCGCATGGGCTCCTGAGTTCACTGGCTCAGTAGTTGCAGTGTGTACACTTAGTTGCTCTTAGGCATGTGGATCTTAGTTCCCTGACCAGGAATCTCATCCACGTCCCCTCCATTGCAAGGCCAATTCTTGACTACTGGACCACAGGGCAAGTCCTGGTCCTTGCCATTTAGAGAAGGGGGAGAGAGACGAGGGGAAAGGCCCAGGCACTTTTTACCACTTTGGAGTGAAATGACATGCTTTGCTGTGTCCCACTGTCTGGAGTTCACTTGAATGGTCCCCCCAGATGTAAGGCTGTTAGGGCGTGTGCAGCCCAGCTCTGCCAGGCGTTTGACATTGCTGTCATGGCTCTAGGCAGGATCTTTTTCTGGATGATAAAACAGTGTACATCTAATTGGGCACATTCAAGGACAAAGCAGCTGGGCAGATGAAATGGAGGACTGTAGATATAGTATTTGCTTCTCAATAAGACTTGGAAGAAAAACGCCCATAGAAATTCCTTAAATACCTCTCTGGCTTCTCCTCCTGGCCAATCTTGGTGAACATCTGGGTCTTTAGACTGGCACTCCCAGAGGACAGTCATTTCATCAAATGCTGTTAGAAGTCAAAACCTAAGGAGGCCCCAGATTGCTAGTGTTTCTTGCAGCTGGTTGCACTGGCAGGTGAAAGAGATGGGAATGCCCACCTGCCCAACATTGTTCAGCTTTCCCTGCAAGTGTAGTCCTAACAGAGAGATAACCAAGGTTATAGCCCTGCCAGATTATAGACCAGCCACATTCTCATGAGATTTGAGAAGGAGCCACCATTTGGATATTTCTGAGGATAGCGGACCCATTGAGGGATAGAAAGAACATTTTAAATGAAGATTCAAGAAGCAGATCTTGAGGAGCAAAGTTGAGAACAGGGCTATTCCCCCCCCCCCCACTTCTTGAAGCTTATTCTCATTTCCAGAGAAATGTTCTATAGTAACACAGAGACTGTAAAAGGCTTAGTCTCAGGGAGAGGAGTCCATGCATTGGGATATAGGGGTTCTGGGAGGGATGGCTTTACTTACTTATGATTGTTCTGGGTCATCATGGTCACATGAGAATTATGGAGGGGGAGATGGGAACCTTGATCTTCACTGTGAAAACTGTGTACTCTGTAGAGGGAGGAGGGGTGTGGAGTATAGTTGTCTATATTTCAAGGAAAACTTTACAGGAAAATTGAAGTGAGATGATCACATTGTATGGTCAAAACCGGGGCACATTAGAATAAAAGGGGATAGAATTAATTTCCCTCATATATCAGGTCTGTATCAGGACAACCTCAAGCCAGAAGGGATGTACCGCCACCTTACTTTTAAGACAGTGTTAATGCATTTATCTCGCAATCAGTGTCCCAGTATTTAATCACCGGCCTCGCTTTCAGAAAATCTCATCTTCATATTCAACCTACTGTTTCTGTTAATTCTTGTGTTAAATAAAAAGCAACAGAGACCCTAGTCTTTGTAGGCTCACCCTACAAAGTAAGAAGCAAGTTAGAACATTGTCCATCGGTTCCTATACTCAAAGCTAAATATTCCCAGTGCTTTCAACCCTCTCTCACTCTTTCTGTAAGCTTTGCAGATCACTTTGCAGACCTTTACTAAGTTCCCTGTGTCTTTAGATGGGGGCCAGCAAATCCTGAGTGAGGCACGAGTGTTTTAGACTGACTCCAACAGGTGACACTTTTATCTAAAAATCCTGTTGCTCGCTTGCTCACCTGGAGAGCAGAAGGTTGTGGAATGAATTAAGCACAGTCTTAAGGATATGAAGTTGTGTCAAATACAGTATGAAGACCAGCTGTGCCCTATTCAGGCAACATAATTTATTGAGTTCACCCTAACCCCCTTTTCTTGGGGATGGTTGTGATCCCCACCTCCTATACAGTGTCATGAATCTCCGTCAATAGTTCTCCAGGCACTCTATCAGATCTAATCCCTTGAATCTATGTTTCACTCCCACTGTATAATTGTAAGGGGTTTGATTTGGTCATACCTGAATGGCTTAGTGGTTTCCCCTACTTTCTTCAATTTAAATCTGAATTTGGCAATAAGGAGTTCATGATCTGAGCCACAGTCAGCTCCCAGTCTTGTTTTTGCTGACTGTATAGAGCTTCTCCATCTTTGGCTGCAAAGAATATAATCAATCAGATTTTGGTATTGTCCATCTGGTGATGTCCATGTGTAGAGTTGTCTCTTGTGTTGTTGGAAGAGGGTGTGTTTGCTGTGACTGGTGCGTTCTCTTGGCAAAACTCTGTTAGCCTTTGCTTTGCTTCTTTTTGTACTCTGAGGTCAAACTTGCCTGTTACCCCAGGTATCTCTTGACTTTTTACTTTGCATTCCAGTCCCCTGTGATGAAAAGGACATTTTTTATGGGTGTTAGTTCTAGAAGGTCTTGTAAGTCTTCACAGAATCATTCAATTTCAGCTTCTTTGGCATTAATGCTTGGGTCATAGACTTGGATTATTGTGATATTGGATGGTTTGGCTTGGAAAGGAACAGAGTCCATTTTGTCGTTTTTGAGATTACACCCAAGTACTGCATTTTGGACGCTTTTGTTGACTACGAGACCTACTTTATTTCTTCTAAGAAATTCTTGCCCACAGTACTAGATGTGATGGTCATCTGAATTAAATTCTCCCATTCTGGTCCATCTTAGTTCACTGATTCCTAAAATGTTGATGTTCACTCTTGCTGTCTCCTGTTTGACCACTTCTAATTTACCTTGTTTCATGGACCTAACATTCCAGGTTCCTATGCAATATTGTTCTTTACAACATCAGACTTTACTTTCACCACCAGTTACATCCTCAACTGGGCACTGTTTCCACTTTGGCTCTGCTCTTTATTCTTTCTGGAGTCATTTCTCCACTGATCTCCAGTAACATATTGCCTGGCTCATAGTTTCGTTGAGTTAAACAAGGCTGTGGTCCATGTGATCAGTTTGCTTAGTTTTCTGTAACTGCGGTTTTCATTCTATCTGCCCTCTGATGGATAAGGATAAGAAACTTGTGGAAGCCTCCTGCTGGGAGCGACTGGCTGTGGGTAAAACTGGATCTTGCTCTGGTGGGCAAGGTCTGCTTGGTAAATCCTTAATCCAATTTTCTGCAGATGGATGGGGCTGTATTCCCTCCCTGTATGTTAGGGGTAAGGGAGGCAATACCAGCCTCCTTCAAAAGAGCTTAAGTGGCTCCGAGGAGTGTTGTAGTCAGTGCTCCCAATCCCGAGTCAGGCCACTGTTGACCCACACCTCCGCCAGAGACTCCTGGACACTCATGGGCAAGCCTGGCTTGGTCTCTTGTGGGGTCACTGCTCCTTTCTCCTGGGTCCTGTGCACACAAGGTTTTATTTGTGCTTCCAGATGTACAAGCTGCATTTAGAAAAGGCAGAGGAACCAGAAGTCAAATTGCCAACATCTGTGGATCATCGAAAAAGCAAGAGAATTCCAGAAAAACATCTACTTCTGCTTCATGGGGCTTCCCTGGTGGCTCAGAGGATAAAGCGTCCGCCTGCAGTGCAGGAGACCCAGGTTTGATCCCTGGGTTGGGAAGATCCCCTGGAGAAGGAAATGGCAACTCACTCCAGTATTCTTGCCTAGAGAATCCCATGGACAGAGGAGCCTGGTGGGCTACAGTCCACAGGGTCGCAAAGAGTTGGACACAGCTGTGAGACAGCTGGACACAAAGAGTTGGACACAGCAAAGAGTTGGACACAGCTGGGTTTAGCTGTTTTGCTAAACCCTTGAGAACAGGTTCTTATCTCATGCAATATGGCAGGTTCTTATCTCATGCAATATGGCCTGTAGGCTCTCTCAGGGGTTGTTTTTCCTTCGGGGACTTTCCAAGAAGTTGTTTTTCCAGGCCGTCGGAATGTGGCCCCGACCAGCCGTTTAGACCTGATAGCAAACGAGCCTATCCCTGTAAAGGTCAGGACCTGTGCACCAATCAGACCGTCCCCACCCTAGCTGTACCTGTTTGTGGTTTTTGTGCTTAAAAACTGCTCTGTAATGACTGTTCGGAGTTTGTTCCTCCCTGGAGGTGACTGAACCCCGGCGCGCCAGTCCAAGTCCAATAAATCCTCCTGCTGTTTGCATCGAATCCGAGTCTCAGTGATCTTTGGAGCGATGGGTCCCAGGAAAAGACCGTAAGGTCTAACAGCTGAACAGCTACACTTTCTTTTCTTTCTTCCCGCTTCACTGACACACAAAAGCCTTTGACTCTGTGGATCACAACAAACTGGAACGTTCTTCAAGAGCTGAGAATACCAGACTACCTTACCTGCTCCCTGAGAAATAGCAACAGTTAGAAACTGACTTGAAACAATGTACTGGTTCCAAATTGGGAAAGGAGTATGTCAAGGCTGTATGTTGTCACTGTGCTTATTTAACTTATATGCGGACTACATAGTGCAAAATACTGGGCTGGCTGAAGCACAAGCTGGAATCAAGATTGCCACGAGAAATATCAATAACCTCAGATATGCAGATAACACACCACCCTTATGGCAGAAAGCAAAGAGGAGTTAAAGAACATCTTGATGAAGGTGAAATGTTGTTGAATCACTGCGCCAGGATTCTTGGCCCCCGGAGGAGAAGAATTCAATCCAGGGCCAGAGACGAGGCTTGATTGCTCAGAGCTTTTGTGTAATAAAGTTTTATTAAAGTATAAAGGAGATAGAGAAAGCTTCTGACATAGGCATCAGAAGGGGGCAGAAAGAGTACCCCCTTGTTAGTGTTAGCAATGAAGTTATATACTCTCCAGTGAACCCAAAGAATGTCTGGAGGTTGTAAAGACCTCACCAGACCTCCCATAATTTACATTTTAAGATAACAGAATTAGCCAGAAGGTTTAATCTAGAGACTGTCCTCAGGCAGAATACATTGTTGTTATGCAACCCTAAGGAATGTAGAGAAGGAAAGAAAAGTTTGTCCTTTCTTCCTCCTTAAGAATTCCAGACCCCTCTCTCCTTGGGAACCCCTAGACTTCTTAGCCACATGCCTAGGAAATGACTCTCTCAAAGGTGAGAGGAGAATTAAGAAAGCTGGCTTAAAATTTAACATTAAAAAAGTAAGATCATGGAATCCAGTCCTATCACTTCATGGCAAATAGATAGGGAAACAATGGAAACAATGAGACTTTATTTGGCAGGGGGGTGGAACAGGGGTGGGTGCTCCAAAATCACTGCACATGGTGACTACAGCCATGAAATTAAAAGACATACTTACTCCTCAGAAGAAAATCTATGACAAATGTAGACACCATATTAAAAAGCAGAGACATTACATTTCTGACAAATGTCTGCCTAGCCAAAGCTATGGTTTTTCCATGTGTATGGATGTGAGAGCTGGACCTTAAAGAAGGCTGAGCAGTGAAGAACTGATGCTTTTGAACTGTGGTGTTGGAGAAGACTCTTGAGAATCCCTTGGACTGCCAGGAGATCCAACCAGTCCATTCTAAAGGAAATCAGTCCTGAATATTCATTGGAAGGACTGATGCTGAAGCTGAGGCTCCAATACTTTGGCCATCTGATGCGAAGAGCCAACTCATCAAAAAAGACCCTGATGCTGGGAAAGATTGAAGGCAGGAGGAGAAGGGGACGACAGGGAACAAGAAGGTTGGATGGCATCAGTGACTCAATGGACATGAATTTGAGCCAGCTGTGGGAGATGGTGACTGACAGGGAAGCCTGGCATACTGCAGTCCATGGGTTTGCAAAGAGTCAGACATGACTCGGTGACTGAACAACAACAACCCTACCCCTGGTATATGGAGGGCATTTAAGGGGGACTAGATTTCAGCTTGGCTTCGCAGGTGGCCCAGTGGTAAAGAATCATGCAGGAGACACAGTAGTGTGGGTTTGATCCCTAGGTCAGGAAGAGGAAATGGCGACCCACTCCAGTATTCTTGCCTGGAGAATCCCATGAACAGAGGAGCCTGTGGGCTACAGTCCATGGGGTCACAAAGAGTTGGACATGACTGATTGACCAAGCATGAGCATGATGTTTCAGCTTACAGAGCATGAACAAACATACCTACGATATGATTTAGGAAGACCAGAAATTCAGCTGCCCCGGACCACCCTTCACTAGCCTGCTCACAGCCCCAACTTGAGAGACAAGTCTGGGGTTCAAGATAGAGCATTTCTAAGTGAAATTGGCTACCTGGAAGGAAAATCGTGGATACTAAAGCCAGTTGTGAACTCATTAGCTGGCATGGGGCACTGAGGAAGCACAGCATATGCTTTCTTTAAAAATTAATTTATTTTAATTGGAGGATAGTTATTTTACAGTATTGTGATGTTTTTTGCCATATGTCAACATGAGTTGACCATAGGCATACATGTGTCCTCTCCCTCCTAGACTCAGCCCTTCTTCCCTCCCTACCTTATTCCTTCAGGTTGTCATGCAGCACCAGCTTTGGGTTTTCTGTGTCTTACATCAAACTCCCACTGACTACCTTCTTTACATATGGTAATATGCATGTTTCCATGCTTTTCTCTCAAATCATCCCACCTTCTCCTTATCCCACTGAGTCCAAAAGTCTGTTTTTTATATCAGTGTCTCCTTTGCTGCCCTGCACATAAGATCATCAGCACCATCTTTCTAGATTCTGCTGCTACTGCTGCTGCTGCTAATGACCTTCAGTCATGTCCGACTCTGTGCAACCCCATAGACGGAAGCCCACCAGGCTCCCTCGTCCCTGGGATTCTCCAAGCAAGAACACTGGAGTGGGTTGCCATTTCCTTCTCCAATGCATGAAAGTGAAAAGTGAAAGGGAAGTCGCTCAGTCGTGTCCGACTCTTAGCAACCCCATGGACTGCAGCCCACCAGGCTCCTCTGTCCATGGATTTTCTAGATTCTATATATATGCATTAATATGTATTTGTCTTTTTCTTTCTGACTTATTTCACTGTATAATAGGCTCTAGGTTCATCCACCTCATTAACACTGACTCAAATGCATTCCTTTTTAGAGCTGAGTAATATTCCATTGTGTTTATGTACAACTTCCTTATCCATTCATCTGCTGATGGACATTTAGGTTTTTTCCATGTCCTAGCTATTGTAAATAGTATTGCAAGGAACATTGGGGTACATGTGTCTTTTTCAGTTCTGGTTCCTCAGGGTATATGCCCAGTAATGGGATTGCTGGGTCCTGTGGTAGGTGGTTTCATCCCTAGTTTTTAAAGGAACCTTCATACTGTTCTCTGTAGTGGTTGAATCGGTTTGCATTCCCACCAGGAGTGTCAGAGGGTTCCCTTTTCTCCACACCATCTCCAGCATTTGCTGTTTGTTGACTTTTTGATTGGAATCAGGGCCAGTAGGCATCAGTTATGTTAAGACGTGCAGCACTCCAGCAGTCGATGGGAGAGAAGCCTAGAGGTTAATTACCCAGGGAAAAGCTGGGGGTGCTGATGGCAAGTGCCATCCTGGAGGATGGAGGTTCCCTGGGCATCCTGGCATGTGGCTTGGTTGCTGTGAGCCAGCCTGGGTTAGCTGTTACAGGAAGCATGAGACAAATGAGTGCATGGCTTGGCTTCCAAAAAAAAAGTATGTGTGAAGGTCACTCAGTCATGTCCAATTCTTTGTGACCCCTGCCAGGCTCCCCTGTCCGTGGAATTCTCCAGGCCAGAATACTGGAGTGGGTAACTGTTCCCTTCTCCAGGGGATCTTCCCAACCCAGGGATTGAACCCAGGTCTCCTGCATTGAGGGCAGATTTTTAACCATCTGGAGAATCAGGGAAGTCCAACAACACTGGAGTGGGTAGCCTATCCCTTCTTCAGTGGGTCTTCCTGACCCAGGAGTCGAACCAGAGTCTCCTGCATTGTAGGTGGATTCTTTACCAGCTGAGCTATCAGGGTGAGCTAAAGAGCATCCTCTAAAGTGGGGAATGGACTCGATATAGCCATATAGTACTTTCAAGCTTAGTAAATGGAAAATAACTCTTTGTGTAAAAGACTATTTGGTATTGATTTGTAGATCCAGGTGAACTCTCAGTTTTGGGGGCTAGGGAGTAAAGTAGAACAAAATTCTAGTGTCATTAGAGTGATTGAATTTATCTTTATAAAGTGTGAGAAAGCTTCTCGTAGGAAAATATTTGGTAGTATTCTGGGGAAAGTTAGGAAGGAGTTTCACAGAGAAGCAGATTTTGAATACATTTAACAATTTCCTTCCCTTTTTTTTTTTTAATATTTGGGATTGTAGATTTTTGTCGTACATATTCTGATATTTTTCTGAATTTTACATTGTCAAATGTCCAGGGAGAATCAAGTGTAAGGCTGTCACCTGTCCTGCCTGGACCAGTAAGACTGACTTTGTCAAGGTGAAGAATTCAATACCCCAGGGTCTCCTCTTCCATCTCTACCCAAACCATCCTAATCCAGGCTGCCAACATCTCTCATCTGGATTATTGCTGTCACCTCCTAAATTTTCTCTTCTTGTTTGTACGCTGGCCTTTTTCAGCCTGTTCTCAGTGTGGCAGCTGGAGCAAGCCCAGTACAAAGTCCTTTAGGACAGTGGTCCCCAACCCTTTTGCACCTGAAACCATTTTCATGGAAGACAGTTTTTCCATGAACCTGGGTGGGGATGATGGTTTTGGGATGAGTCAAGTGCATTACCTTATTGTGCATTTTATCTCTATTATTATTATATCAGCTCCACACAGATCATCAGGCATTACATCCCGTAGGTTGGGGACCCTTGTCTTAGATCATCTCTCTGCTCTGGAAACCTCCAGACCCTTTTCATCTGCCCGTGGCTGAGTCTGTCTAGGCTTTCTTGGTGCTTCTGGTCCCTTTATCATTTTTAAAATTAGTTTTCATTGGAGTAAAGTTGATTTGCAATGCTGTGTTAGTTTCAGCTGTACAGCAAAGTTATTCAGTTATACAGATACATATATCCCCTCTTTTTCAGATTCTTTTCCCATGTAATTACAGAATCAGGTCATTACATTCCAAGGTCATTACAGAGTATTGAGTAGAGTTCCCTGGACTATACAATAGGTCCTTATTAATTATCTTTTTATTTCACTCTTTGCTTACTCTTCCTCCAGCACTTCCTGGAAGAGTTAACACATAGGATGCATTGCCACAGTCAATTCAGACAACATTGCACTGGTTGTTGGAAGGCTCTTTCCCAGGATGCTTGTCGAGTTTTGTACCAACTGCCATCTCCCACCTCCTTCTGTTATTTTCCCAAAGCACATGTTTTTATGGAAAATTGCAGCATGGCTCCTGTCCCAAATTCTTTTTCCTTTTTTACCTTGATTTCTTTATAATACTTATCACTATATATTTTACATTTTTTATGTTTTAATTTTATTTTTATTTTATATTGGGGTATGTTTGATCTACACTGTTGTGTTAGTTTCGAGTGTAGAGCTAGTCAATTATACATATACAGATACTTTTCCCATATAGGTCATTTCATAGTATTAAGTGTAGTTCTCTGTGCTATACAGTCAGTCCTTGTTCATTATCTATTTTACATATAGATAATGTGTATATGTTAATCCCAAATTCCTAATTTATCCCTCCTCCCACCTTTTACTTTTTTTTTATTTGTATATAAATTTTTTGGCTACAGTTGGTAAGCTCTGTGAAGACAGCCTTTTCTCTGTCCTGTTCACTGCTATATTTTCAGTTCAGTTCAGTCACTCAGTTGTGTCTGACTCTGACCCCATGGACTGCAGCACACAATGCTTTCCTGTCCATCACCAACTCTTGGAGCTTACTCAGACTCATGTCCATTGAGTCGGTGATGCCATCCAACCTTATCATCCTCTGCCATCCCCTTCTCCTCCTGCCCTCAATCTTTCCCAGCATCAGGGTCTTTTCAGATGAGTCAGTTCTTATCATGTGGCCAAAGTACTGGAGTTTCAGCTTCAGCGTCAGTCCTTCCAGTGAATATTCAGGACTGATTTCCTTTAGGCTGGACTGGTTGGATCTCCTTGCAGTCCAAGAGACTCT